>NHOP01001424.1:0-10910 GCA_018697155.1 Pyramimonas parkeae | reverse complement strand
AAAGAGTCGACGCCCGTACCAAATAAGCCATCCGACAGGGCGCCTATCATAATACCTGCCACACGCAGATTGTCCTAGAATGAATCCTATGAATAATGTTCACCTCATATTGGGTGGGGACACGTAACGGAAGACAAGCATCCCGCCGCGGACCCTCGTCCCACCCCCGTGCAACTGGCACAAAGGACCGGTGGATGCTGCGTCCAACACGAACGAGTTGTACAATCATCACAAGAGAAGCTCTCGAGGACCACTTGAGATCTTCTCGATAATTAATCCGATATTCGTGGCCTGATTCATTAAATCCGTTTATTTTGTGCACGGTGCAGCGGGGAGAGTTCGTGCTTTTTCTCTTCACTGCACACCGAAAACGGGTGTGTGAGTAGGTGTCCTGGTTGCAGTTTCATCAATTGTGAAGGGAGGGTCCTGGTTGCTCAGCAAGGAAATAAAGCGAAGATGTCAGCCCATCGCGTGAACATGGTTGTGTGTCCGTTGCGGTTGCGCGATTCTGTTATATCGACAAACAGCAATGTGTGCTTGCCCGTAGGCGTTCCCAACTCTCGCTTGAACGGGCGTGGAATGCCTACCGCGGTGATGTCGCAGTGCAATTTCACTAGCAGCCTTACGGTTTTCTCGCGCACAGGCTCTTCACATAATTTTGTAGGCGTTAACATGGGGCTCAGGGCGGTCACATCTGCTCTGAAGACGTCCCTCCCATGCGACAAGTCGACCATTATCACAGCAGGGCTGGGCGAGCCCGATTCTACCAGTTCCGCAGGACTGCGTCGACGAGCGCTTGCACGTCTGCAAGGTTTGCTGCCCCAACAATGGGGAACCCCTGATAGTGCTGCCTCCGGTGCTAGTAGTGCATCCGCTAGCGCCCCCAAGGATACTGGAGTGACCCGTTCCGGACGCTATGGTCAGGAACCTAAGGACGACCCGTACGGTATTGAGCAGTACAACGGCAGGAAGGGAGGCGCTGGACTGGCTCAGCGTACCATGATTACCATTCGTTTTCAGGTGTGCGTGTGATGTAGGCGCTCGAGTGTTGTGGTTTGTGGGGTTTCCACGCATATGGCAGCTTAAGCTCCCATTGGATAGCGCACAGCCGACACCCCACTCGTTTGTCTCGTGGATGATGTCAAACCAGAACTTACCTTCAGCATTTGAAACGACAGAAATTGATTCGATCACAGTTGTCCAAAGTTATAACAATGGACGCAATCTTGATAATGGACAATTGTTTTGTGTATCCCTCAGCAGGCCGTGCAGGTGCAGTGGGTACTTCTGAATTGTGTGTATGTGCCCATCAACCATTGGCTGCAGTGCTAGAACACCGTCTTTTTGACTATCTGCTAAGAACCTATGTTCTATGAAATATTCAAACTTGACAAAGATATGCGGGTGGCAATCGGTGTTGTTCAAGTACTCTTTCGCAAGCCACATGGGGTTTTCATCACTAGGTCTTCAAAAGGAGCAGACTTAGAAGTTGAGCTTGCGGTTGTAATGTGGATGATGGAACTGTATGCATACCATTCAAAATTTGTGCCGAGCGATTGCAGAAGCTCAATACTAACATACGAAGTCAGAGAATTGAGCAGCTTTTGGGAAGTTGTTGCCCATGTGTGGGTTTGATCTTGCTTTCGGATCGTAGTTTTGATACCTAGGAAATCTCTCCTTGACAAGAGCTGTCAGCGAACATTCTGTTCTAAATCCTCCTATTCATTACCCAGTGTTATTTGGAGGCTCCAGCATGGAAACCTTTATGTCCCAAAAGGGTGGCACACCTTTTGAGCGAACATTAATTCTGCAGCCTTCCTGACCTTGTTTTGATTGCGGTATGTGTGTTTCGCATGAATTTTTTCTAGGTCCACTACCAAACATATCTTGGACAGGAGCTTCTCATTGGCGGCAGCCATCCATCGCTTGGCAGCTGGGACAGCGATCGTGCCATTCCCATGGTATGCTGAGAAAACTGTAATCGAGTTGGATAAATGGAAGCTACGAATTGATGATTTGATTGAGCATGATTATTCCGCGAGTTGTCTCTTTTTTGGGTTTTTAAGTCGCGACGAATGCCAATGTCTATTTCATTTTGTTTTTGGGAGTGTCATCACCTGGACAGCAAACACAAAGGTCTTGCACTCTAGCGTCAGGTAGACGGGTATCACGTGAGCTTAGTGACAGAATTCTGTTTAGCCTGTGATATGTGTACATGCATGAAGTTTTTGGGTCAGGAAGGTCACGCTTCTGGTACTCCTGTTTTCGGCTTTGCGTGGGGTTGAAGCGTCTCTGTGAGGTTGATATGTGTGGCAAGGCTAGCACTTTTCGGTCATTTCTTGCCAAAAATATCAGTGTTCGCTATTGCTGCATTTTTCGGTTGCTCATATTCAACACAGCCCAGATAACACCCTGATCCAGGACGGCTCACTGCTTCAACCCTTCATCTTTATATCCTTCGTCCAGGCTCTACTCAGGAATAAGTTTCCCTGGAATTGCAGTGGTTTTTCTGGGGGGAATTTCGAATGTTTTGGAATCCAGGCATATAGAACAATCATGCAAGGGCCCCCCCACTCTATCACCACGAGTTCCTTCCCTACGTTCCTTGCTGACTCGATGTCATTTCGCCTTAGGTATGGACTCCTGGAGACATATGGATGGTGGAGGTGGAGCTGCCAGCTGGGGCTGTGTGCTTCTACAAGTACCTTCTGGCCGAGGGCAATCGTCTGGAGTGGCAGCGCGGCGCGAATCATGTGCTCGCCCTTCCCACGGAGGAGCACCATGTCCCTGACCGCGTCTACGAAGCCACTGATTTATGGAGTGGAGAGCCCACTGCTTCCTCCTCCGCTTGGCAGGTTCGTCTCATATTTTTTTGGTGTTGGCGCTTGTCGTGGAGTTCTCAGATTCGAGCATGCTATTGAACTTGCGTAATTTGAGATGTTTCGAGCACGTCAATGAAGCTGTGTATTTTGATGTTTCGAACATGCCAGATTTTTGTCACCTCTACAGGAGGCAGCAGGGTCCTGTAGTCGCAGGAAAAAATGTTTCTCTGTTTGGGCTGCAATGCTATGTGTGAAGGGATTGTATCGCGGATTCACAGACACGTGGCTCGCGTTTGTAGATGCTGCTGGCCGACGGGCCTAGGGTTTTCTATACGCAGCTAGTCCTCCCAGATGTGTCGCGTCTAGAACCAAACTTGAATATGGGCATCAACCTATGGTTTCAGCACACCACATAGATTCAGCCTCGTTTCATTCTGCAGTTATCAGATTACGATGCCAAATGGGAGGACGTCCAACACCTGCTTGGGCCATGCACTGCATGATGCAAGGAGTGAAGTGCGTATGACCTGACTTGGTACACAGAGGTTTTCGATTTTTTTGTGATGTGATGTCATTTCGCGTACGACGCCATGGTCATGGTTTCCTGTGACGTGGGTAAATTTTATCCCCTGCATACATTTGCAGCCTCTCGTGGGATAAGTGTCCGGTCTTGAGTTAGCTTGCGATGGCATGCTACAAACCATCAGATGCATTCCGGCCTGCAGCTGGGCAGCCGAAACTGTTCAAATTTTTTGTCACAATGGAGGATGCACACCTTGAACATTGCCAGATGGCGCGCATTTCTCGGGAAGACTAGACACTATGGTCTTGTTGCGCCATTGAGGATATCGTCGCACCCGCACTGAAGCGCAGTCCAAGCAACCAACTTTTTTACCCGCCAGTACTGTGAGTAATGATTCGCTTGACAGGCATGTTGAGCTAGACACGTCCAATTTCTCACATGCTTAGCAACAACCTCCTGTTTTTCAGAAGCCAGCGAGTTTTGCGAGACAAGTACCAGGAAATTGGGCAGACAGTCTCCTGTTGGTAAGCAACTGCGTATCACCAATTCAAATGCGATATGGATTTCGCACGCACCTCTCGGTACTTTGTTGCTAAGCCTTGGCTTCACCCAAGTGACTGCGTTGGCATTTGAGCTTCTGGGCGCACCTTGCGCCGCACGCCTTCAAAACAAGCTAAGGTCCTGGGGATTCGCAATCTAGTATGGAAGGAAGGGCCGGCAGAAACATCAAGGGAGACTCCGCCAGCCATCGGAACATATCGCAACAGAAGATCATGTAGAATCCGTCAGGCTTGCTGTCCTGGACCTTGCGCTTTGCGCTAGTCCGTGACGAAGTTTGTAGGGTTCAAGACGCTACGCTTGTAAGAGAATATCGGATGGCTTATTTGGTAAGGGTGAGGACTCTTATGCTGGAGGTCCAGTGTTCGAGCCCGGACATGATTAGGTACTGCTTCGGCTGCTGATTTCTCAATCAAATACGCCATGCTGGCTGGCGGGTCATATTCGATTAGCGAGTGACCATACCAACCGCATAAACAGCTACCATGAATACTGGTGGTTCCAAAGTTCCAAAGTTTGTAAGAGAGGTACATACTTGCCTAGTTTCGTGTTTTTTCGAAGGCCATCTTTTTGCTGTCACAGAATCCGGTATTTTCGGTCCCGGCAAGTGTGTGCAAGGTTAGCCTGGAGGGTTGGGAGCTATGGGTGTGACTAGGGGTGGTACTCACTTCCATATGGGAACATGAGATGCAGCGAAAGGGATCATGTTTCCTTGTGTGTACACATCCAAATATGAATGATACCCAACAAGCAGGCAGCTGTGCCAAACAAGCACACAACGCATTCAGTTTCGTGACAAACCTCAAACCTCGCCCTTTAGTGTAGGGAATAGAACGTGCATAGAGCATCCAGTGGAGACTCACATATGGATTAAACTTACCGTCGCTACACACCTCAGGTGCAAATGGCTGGGCGAACCACCATTTTCATCGTCCCGCTGTTGTTCGTCAGACATGAAACTCTCGCTGCTGATCGATTGGAAGTTATTTCCGGCGTTGGCCAGAACGTTTTCGATTTTGAGAGGATTGTACTTTGTGGTTCAGCGGTACAGCCTGATCATACATTTGGACAGTTCAATTGCGGTCGTAGAATACAGGCGCGATCGAGTTTATCATGTCAGGAGGCGTGCATAATTTGTTCTTGCTGCCCCGCCTTGTAATGGCGTCTGTGCACAACTTCTCGCAATGCCGAAATGTATTTGGCAAAGTACTAGGCAAAAATCTGCAAGCCCGCACCACATGGTTCACATGCAGATACTTTTTGTGTTGCTCTTGAGATGCTGGGATCAAACCCTAGCTTGGGAGTTGTCCGCCTCAGCTGACAATTCATTCCTTGCCCATTGACTGGCTGGTTACCTTCAATCACCAAGCACCTCCCATCGCTGCATGCATGGTGTGCTCAATGACTTCGAATTGTATGCTGATATACTTAACGAGGAGCTGCTTGTTTCGCCTATCGAAGTTCGCTTCCACAGGGCAGTCATGAACTCGCACTGTTGACTATTGGCCAACGTTTACAACGGCTGCCTGCGTTTCGTATAATGAGATTCTCATGCGGGGGTTTTGAGATTGTTTGGAAAGTTCTATCCAAATCTCACACTTTGGGGGCTCAAATCAGGTGACAGCAATTGGACCCCATGCCATAGGGGCGCGGGCTCGGTATTGTGTGAGGTGAAACAGCTAGATTGAACCAGTATTGTATCAATCCTTGTGGCTATTGAGGGTTTTCATGATAATCCTGTTCCGATCTAACTGCTTCCCAGCTTGTTCTAGTGAGTGTTTGGAGCATACTGAGCGATGCTTCTACAATTATGTAAAAGGTTTTTGCACGAAAATCATTGATGCCGAATGAAACTTTGACACATTTTCAAACGTTTGTTTTCGAATTGTGTAGTGGGATCTCACCAGTTTTTTTTTGGTTTGTTCGCATGGCAGATTCAAGTAGCAAGTATGTTGTTGCCGTTGGCATGTACTGTTGATCTGTGTTGATTCATTTGAAAACATTCCGTGCATTTCATATGCAGTCGGATGAAGTGCGGCTTTATTGCCAGTGCGATAGTTGATACCTGTTTGGGTCGCGCGTGAGATTGTGTTGACTCTTTTGCCCTCATCGCTCATGCTGGATACAGTCTTAATACTTGTAGTCCCCAGCAAGTAATCTCTGTGGAGAGCTCTGAAGGTCTGATGGCATCCCGAAGGCGAGATCATCCTGGTTATAGTTTGCCTTGGTTGGTGATTCATCGCGAAATAATGGATCTACGTTTGCATGGAGAGACACTTCTCCCATTACTGAATCCAGCGCCGGACATTATTTGGTGGGATTTTATGCCAACTTAGAAATTATGCCGAGCTTGGTCAAGCAGACTGCAAGCTTGGGTAAGCATGTCAGCATAAGACATGTGCAGGATCAAATCAAATATACCTGTCGTCATGTTCTCGGCCATTGGATTCTAGGCGCTTCTTTCCAGGAATTGGGACTGCGCCCTAAAGGGCAACCTGCTCGCTCTACACCAACCTGTGTCTGCAAAGCTCAGCGTCGATTAGATCACTCGTCTGTTTGACGTCTGCTGGTAGGTCTAAGGATCGGAAGTAACTTTCGGTGCAGATACACTGTACAACGTGCATGTCATCTGATTCATGTGCCGGCAGACCGCGATGTTGCGAACCTCCAGAGACCCGCTGTCAATCATGTTTGCAATTTTTCAATTTCATGCTTGCCATGTTACGTTTTAATCGTTTGTTTATCAAAGCACACCCAAGAAGGAATGAAGTAGCACCGTCGTAGTAACCCCAAAGCTATTTTTCACATCGTGAGTGCTCCGTCTTATGCATTCTTACCTGCTTAAAGGTAGCGTACGCTAGCATACGCTAAGTTTCATGGTGGTTGTTTGGGCAATTGGTGTGGTCAGTTAGTGTTCCGAAAATGATTGGCGTTTCATCAAGTGGCGGATGATGAAACGCCAATTGAGGCAGCAACATCGTACACCTGGAACCGAGCCTAGGAGTTCGATTTTGGCACTCTACAAACTGGTTCACCTGCTGCTTGTTCGCATGTCTGAGCAAATATTTTGAATTTGAATATCACAGTCATAATCACACTCTGCCAACCGAGCTGGTACAGGAGCTGTTGGTGCGAAGAATCGAAGAAGCTGATGAACTTCGCCGCATGGCTGAGTCAGACTCATCCAAGTCGCGCGCCATGGCTGAGGCGGCGCTTACAGAGCTGATTCAAGCGCGGGAGGAGGCCTCCGCTGCATGGGACTTGCTCAAAGAGCGAGGTTGGTTGCCAGCGCCGGAGACTGGCGAGCTGCCACCCGGAGGGGGCTCTTCTGGCGGATGGTAGATGGAGATTTTCACAGCCTCTAGAACGTGTGCGCGCAGCTCTTTGGTCGCTGGTGTTGCTCCGAGCATTCCCATTATTTGTGGTGCAGTCCCCTGCATCATCCTGCAGAAGTGCAAAACTATCAGAGGGCGAAATGGCTCTTTGACTTCTGCCCTCGCTCATGGTACACAAGATACGGCGCAAGCACCAGGAAGGCAGCAACTCTGGTGGAAACCTGTGCGTTGCTCCGAGGTTTCGTTAAGGAGCGCATGCTTGGCAAGTGATTGGGAAACATAGAGGTGATGCACAGGTGAACTTTAAACGGTGCTGGGGATGTGTGAAGTTCCAGGTAGATTTTTGGTGCTGGCAATCAATTGAGAACAATGCACTGGATTTCTGCGTCGCCTGATTCTTACCATAGGTATTGAGTCCACTTACTTTGTCTGTGAGAGTGCAATTATGGCGAACTATTTTTATCAGATTTTGGATTATTTCGATAACTTCGCGTCGGTGCACCAGATGTACTTGCTTGGCACTTGAGGTGCGATGTTTCGTGATATTTAGATCCTTATGTTTGACCATGGGATAAGGTGCTCATCATATGGCAAAGGGGTTCTATATCCTCAGAATGTTGCTGTGCATAGAAAGTCCCTGCTTTCGGATAGTTGCGCAACTTCAACGTGAACCATGTCGGACCCTCGGATTCCCTTTCACATGCATTTGCATTCACATGCTCTGTGGATCCTGTGCATGTATACTTTGAGTCACCAGCGACGATAGCGATGCAATTGTTATTGGGCACAATAGTTCTAAAATTTTCAAGCTTGCAGCCTCATCACACGAAAGTACCATGCCAACCGCCTTCAAAACAGTCAACAATGTCACACTGAAAAATTGACTTTTTCCCCCATTTGTGATGAGTGTCCACGTTCCAAAAATGGTTTTTCTGGTTCTGCTCAGGTTTTCGCCCTTTCTCCCAATGCACACCATCGGTGCATTCACTAACCAAAGCATCTTCACGCTGTTTCAACACAACATATATACCCTCCATTGCAAATTTTGAATTTATTTGGCATTTTTGCGCTAGGTAAGATCACTTGTTGGATAACGGAAGAAATGACAAATAATTCAAACATGTCATGATTTATCATGAAAACGTTTATCAGCTGATCGACCAGGTATTGAGGCCAGGTGATCGGTTGTTTATGATATTGAGCAAGTGAGTACTAGATCTGTCTGTCACCGAGCAGTATGATTGCTGACACGATCGTCAATACAAGAGGTGCAGAGGCCATCGTTCAAACTACTGAGGTCTCTGCCCTCCACCACCAAAGCGAATCTAGATACTTTGTTCGTAAGAGTTTGTGAGTACCTTCTCTCATTCTCCTTGCGCATGGGTCTCACAATTGAGCCAAGTCGATGTATCCAACGAATTATTTTTTCCCACTGCATGCGGCTTGCAAGGGGACAACGGTCTCTGTACGTTGCAGCTTACATTTTGTTTGCTTATCGAGCATGCCAGTGACTACGCCTGGAATTGACCATGGCAAACTTATTTACCCAGTATCCCAAATGGAACCGGAAGCGAATGTTTTGCTTGCCCCTTTGCGGAAACGCTATCCCCAAAGGAATAGCCTGATGAGGCGTTCAATCCTCCTCCTGTGTCCCCACTTGATTGCGGTGCCAAATGTTGCTGAGCCTGCTTGCGCGTGCTAGTGTATTCGTAGGTGTTAGTTTCGACTAGGTGCAGCTTCCGCACAATGTAGACTTCCTACTTCGTGGTCAGCATAATCTCACGAACAACGCAATCATTCCAGATTATATCATGCTCACCAAAATGATTTGCACACGAAAAGCAGACATAAGATTGCATCCAAGACGAGCATGAACACTGGTTGTACGATCATATTGGTCTTTCATATCTTATTTCACTTGGAGCCTTTAAAGGAGTAAGGTTGCCAATCATCAAAGAAGACAGTGATCACTGGTTTATATGCAGTTCCATTTCTCAAATAATGATGACAATATATTGATGATAATGAACCCCCCGTACATGGGGGTTTGGCTCAAGGACATGCCTAACCACTGGCGCTGCCCCTACTTATTGACACGAGCAACCTATTCACACCTAGGTTTCAAGGATCGAGGCAGCATCTACTCGAACCTTACAAGCCCAACCTTACCTACTCTGAGCCAGAAGTATCGGGTACAGTGTTGTGCATTAATTGCACGAATATAGCCTTCCACTACTATTCGCGGTACATGCCATCATCATTCTTGCGATCATGTGCAATCATGAGCACTGTTTTTCGGACCTCCCTCTTCACCTTGTGGTCTACCTTTGTTTGACCTCAGATTATTCACGTAAGTTCTCGGTTTATCACGCCCTTGTGTTGTCTACACATCATTGTTTGCATGTGTTTGACTGCCAAATAAATTGATTCCTGGGTTATCATATTGTGGTCCGACTTGGGTATCCTCAGTTTGGAAAGAGCTTCCGCATTACTGGTGGGGACGTGTCCTCGCAAGCCAGTGACTGCCACCGTGGGCATACCCTTCACAAGCAACCCTGTTTGTTTGAGTCTACAATACACCGTGCCCAGCGGCCCGCCATTTTGGGTTCTGTTTCTCGTCGTGAAATGGATGGGCCGACTTCCACGGTTAGGATATTGTAGGGTGTATTGAGTATCCATCGACCCGTTGTGTTGTGCGAAGCTTTGATCCGCATGCGAATCAGCAAATTTGCGGCAATAAGTGCAAGAGTTCAGTATACGCGTGCCCAAGTTGTGCCTACCAGTGCGAAGATCAGAGATTGCAAGACGACTACATCCTCCAAGACGATGATACCACGTGTCGTGATGTTTCGGTCCAAAATGATGTAGGCATATGTGGCAATGTGAGCTGGTCGCGTTGGACATATGCTGGATGTACCTTGTGGCATATATTGAGGTCGATGCATACAGCCTTGCACGAATAATAACTTGCACCGTATCATGGTAAGTATCGCCACACATGCGCGAAAATTGATCGGAGGTCTCCTGATTCAGGCGATCCGCTTGGGTCGCTTGTATGGATATGCTCGTATTGATGTAGTACATGTGGCGAAATACCCGTGTTTTGCTTTCAATCTGGTCCCCGACTGCACGTATTCCTTCTAAGGTATAATATCAAAAATCGTAGGCCCCTAGCATCAGGTGGGCTGGCTCCGGGTTTGGCCTAGCCACCGGTGTTTGCCCTTATCTGTGAGGCAGGACATGTACACACTAGGAGGTAAACCACCAGTGTGTAACCCCGAGGCAGTACCGCTAAGGTAGCATCACGCAGGTCGATCACGAGAACCGGATATGCGATGTGTGTATTGTCAGTAGATTTTGCATATGCTCTTTCGGGTATATCATATCGGTTGCTATATGTAACGGTATCACCTATTGCATAGAGCTCGTGGCTTGCGAATGCATCCACTATCGATTGTATCTCCGCACGATCCATTGGTAGTGCCGATACAGCACGTACGCTGTCAATCGAACCTCTTAGTATGAATGCGATTACACGCTGAATTCATGCTCTGATGAGGATCAATTAAGTGTGCATGTGTAATCAGCACTACCGATGGATCGTGCGTAGATGCAATCGATAATGGACGCATTCGCGAGCCACGAGCTTTCTGTAGTAGATGCCCACCCTCC
>NHOP01001423.1:0-10916 GCA_018697155.1 Pyramimonas parkeae | reverse complement strand
TATGATCACTCGCTAAACGAAGATGACCCGCCAGCCAGCATGGCGTGTTTAATCGTGAAATCATCAGCCGAGGCAATACCTGCTCATGTCGGGACTCGAAGACTGGACCTCCAGCATAAGAGTCGACGCTTGTACCAACTAAGCCATCCGACAGGGCTGCAGAAGACAATATATTGTCAACAGTCTCAAGGAAACGACATTTGTACATCAGTTTCTAGATTCGGCATCCATAACCATATCAACACTACGTCGCAGTTACACTGGGTCAAAGATTCGACCTTTGTTTCCATGGCGTTCCACAACGCAGAATTAATATGTAATTCAAAACATTTTTTAATTACACATTGACTTATGTGATTTATCAATACGTATACTTGTAAACTCCAGTGAGAGGTTCACAAGACGCGGGTTCATCTATATGTGCAGTTTAAGGGCATCATTGAAACACCGCACAAAAAAACTGATATACTTAATAACGAATTGTTGAGATCTCTGCATCAATAAGCAGACACCCATGAGAAGACCGTTGAACTATGCATCGTATTTTTGTTTAACCCAGCTCGCCTCTGTCTTTGTCAAGCACTCTGTGCTACTAGTTGTGAAAACAAATCTGTACGGCGTTTCATGGCGATCATTTTCTAGCACACATCCAAATTCTACTCAGCAAATATCGGCCAACATTCACAACACACGTGCTTTAACACTCTTACAAGTGGAGTGAAGGTCAATCAGTCACTCTTTTCGGCCGGTGTGCTTATTTCCATAGATTCCATGAGCGTGATGCAAATATCTGATGCGAATATCTGACGCGAGTTTGCGGAATCATTCATGTTGCGGTGAAGACGACATCATGACCAAGCAACGCCCACGCAGGCAAGAACAAGCTGTAAATGGTATGGACACTTAGCTCAAAGGAAAAAACCAATGCGCTGGGTCAAAAGAGAAGCGAAAGCGAGAACACAATTGTTGCAGCGCCTTGGATACATTGCGAGACAGTGGTGGAATATGCATGGGGCATACACGCGTGCGCTCGGGAGAACGGGCATTCATCTTCGACTCAATCTCGCCGTGAACGTCACATCAAAGACATGGTGATGCCTGAACAAGTAGAACGCGTTGATGATTCTTTTTCAAGGTCCACACCCCATTCTCAGGCACCCGCTATTTACATACGGCAACGTTTTTCACCCATGAAACTTCATGTCACGCTAGTGAACCATCCGAGGCAACTTAGTCGACACCCGGGCTGCACTATGCAGGCTATTCTGGGAAGTACGTTTGTCGTGGCAGTTGCCTTTGGTATCGCTAATTTTACTCCCATTGCATCTCCTTGGGAATTCTGTTTTGTGGGTGGACGCCAGCCTGGTGCGCTGTCAATCCATTTCGGGGTTCCGATAAACTAATCGGACCCATTTTCCTCTCTGGCGGGATCCTACATTCGTCTCTAATTTGAAGGTCATGAAGGTGTATGCCTCACAGCAGGCCTTCACCAACGCAAAAACCCCAAAAAATTACAGAAAACGAAAAATATAGAACAAATATATACGCCACACGCACCCGCGCGCGCACAAAACTATTGTACAAACAAACACACGGACAAACACAAACAATCTGAAGCACCGGTTGTTCAAGTGTTGGTATTAGGTAATCGGTATGTGGGCTCGCTCACTGGAGATGGAGGGTCAAACCAGCATGGCCTTGGACATCTTGGATATGCACTCGCCGATGCAGTACCCATCATGGTGACAGTTAAGGGGATTGGTGTGATGACTCGCTAATCAAAGAGCATGGGCTACGATAGCATCGACCGAGGCCAGACCTCCATGGTGATGGTTTTTGGGATCGGTATAATCACTCTTCACTCGAAAAAAAGGCGCCCAGTATTGGCGTTAATTTCATCCGCCGAGGGAGTATTACCTTTCCGTTTAGGGCTTGAAATCGGGCAACCCGCGTATCAACAATCAATGGATTCGATGCTCATACTTGGCTAGGCGAGGACTGACGTGCATACCTTTCGCTTTCCGTGTACACGAGCGGTCATCTGCCACCTCGTTGGCTGCTTCCACTCGCAGCCTTAAATAAGGACAAACGCCTCTCCGTTTGAACGTACACACGCCTCTTGGTTTTTTCACGGTGTTTCAGTGTCCGTATGGATCCGTCCCACCCTTGGGTCTCCCTTCCCAGTCCTTTAGATACCACGTCCTCACCTGCGAGAGGGTTGCGTCATCAGGTTGCCTCCCTAGCTGACGCCAGTCACAACGTGAATCCCGAGGATATTTAGCGTTGAAGATAGCATCAATCATTCCGAAAGCATCACATGATTCGTGGCTATATTCTCGTGTCCCTGCTAGCTTGTTATGGCAGTTCATCAACGCACGCGCGCAACCTGATGAACTTGCACTCGGCCGGCCTTGCACACACGGTTAGTTGGATCAAGTCACAAATCACTATACAATTGAAATGAATTCAGCACCAAGTACGTTTCAATGATAGTGAGTTGTAATTTTTCAGGATTTCGATGCTTTGCCTATCACTGCGTGTCGACAGTGGACACGATTTCGATGGTGTCGTATGACACGATTTGGAGAAGTGAAGGACACGTACAGTCTTAGCAACACGAGGTGTTCGTCCAGGATACGTTTTGGTTTGACCAGGTAGCATGTAGGCGAGCATGATTGTGCAAACACAATTTGTTGCGTCAATTTCGTACGTCAGCAGAAATACTTTACCACATATGCTTGCCTCACGCCTGCGTGGTGCTTGAGATAATATTCTGTGATGTATGAAGGAGTTGAAGCATTGTTTTCAACGTGCATGCAAATCTGTGTTCTGTGTCGCATACCAGTTATCATCCAATTTGATGAGGATAGGTGTTGCTTTCACTCCTTTAGAAATATTGGTTGCAAAAAATGTACATGGTTTGAAGCTGGAAAATGTACAAGGTTCAAGAAAAGTTATGGCCGGGATGAGCTAGAATTTCCAATTTTCGTCGAGTGTTCAGAGAGTCAATTTCATTGATTTTGCTAATGATAAATTGCTGAATTACATTTCTTGTCAGGTAACTTGACAAAGTTGCTGATGGCACCTAGAGACCAACATTTCTGTCCTGAAAGCAGAAGGGGCAACCTTGCTGATTGATGCTATGGAAAAGTATTATGCATGTGTCAAACTTGATTGGTTTACGGGATGAAATCTTGTGATTCCGCTTCTCCGAGCGTGCATGTTGCATGTAGATTCCCACTGTGATTTGATTCATGCATTTACTGCACATTTAATACATGGTAGACCTGGAGCTTGTGATGAAGCTTTGAGCAAGCAAGCAAATTATTCAAATTTCTGAGTACTGCTGACAAGAAATTACGCATACAAAATCGATACAACATTTTGGTTTGCATGAGTGCCATCGAATATGATTAATCTGGGCATTTTACTCTATCCACTTATCAATGAATGGGCAAGGGGAGACATAACATGAGAGATGTGCCAGAGTAGCACATGCTCCACGTCTCCTCAAGATGCATCTTCAAAATGTTGCTTGTAAGGGACTCACATGTCAGTTGTCCATGCATGGGGAGCAGAATATATCCGCTCTCACTTTCAGAACAAAAACTCAATTCCCAATGCCCCACAAGTTCTGACACATCCTTGAGGGAAGAGGATGTTGATGATAGTATTCGCATACACACGCATGACTCTGTAGTATTCTTTCTCCGTCTATGGCAACTCAAAACACAAACCAAGATTGTTTTCATGGTCGCCCTTTCCTGGCTGCACACCCCCTGAATGCAGGCAACCGTGTGTTTGTTCCTAGATCGTTGTGCAGAGTCTGATAGTTCTGATACCTTAACTGTCGAGCACCTTGAACGCAAAACACACCGCCAAGGGCGTGCCATTGTGCAGAAGCTACAAATCCGATGCGCGGTGGCGGAGCGGGAGCAGCGCGACACAGCCATGATTTGCCCTAGGGCTGGGGCGGCGTGTCCAGGCTCGGAGCCCACCCGGTGCAAGCAGAGATGCAGCTTCGGGGGAACCTGCAACGAGGAGATGGGCCGATGCGACTGCCTCAAGGGCCGCAGCGGCAGCGCCTGTGAACACGAGCATGACCAATCGTACGTGTCTGTTAAGCAAACACTTCTCCCCTGCCGGACCAGCATGTGCATGGTTTGAGCTCCTTGCGGCAACCAGCGCACCGGAGTTTGTCATTTGGATCAATGAAAATGGCCATGAGTCTGTGGGACATGGGGGAGTGCCCATGCATAGCATGCTACCGATGGGCAGGACACCTTGGCGAGTGAGTTGTTCATACATTTCCAAAGCATAGCAAGTGTTTTGCTCGATTAGTGGAAGGGGACGGGAATGTACACTCAGCGCAATGAGAGTAGACTCCAAAATGGAGTATCTTGGCGGTTTTGTTTTGACCGTCTGATGGTTGTTGTTATGATGGAATTATTTGGCATCACCCCGCTTTTGTATGCCGGGACGAAAGCTGGTACTACCTAAGGTTTCTTGGCTGCTCAGTCACTTAGCAATATTTGCGTTTACAACATTCCATCATTGTCGCTTTCACCATCCTTATTGGAATCACAAAATTTAGCAGATGAAACAGATATGCACAGACGGTACAGGAACGGCATCATGCACGATCTACACATTAGTGTGTGGGACGCAACCTTGTGCAGCTCTGCCCACCTGTTTCGCAAGCTTGTAGAAAACGCTTCAGTGGCTGTGTGACGTTTAAACACCAGGTTCTGGTGGGAGTACCAGACAAAGCAATAGTTGATTTGACGTCGAGTTCTTGCCGAAGCAGCAATATCAATATGCCCTTGCAGCAACAGTTGCATTCTTGCGGTGGACAACTCGATCACAGGGATATCACAGGAATAATCCCCCACACGTTAGGTGGGAGATCAGAACATTGGCAGAGCATGGAAGTGAGTTGTATGGCTACCGGAACTTCAGGAGGCTATGCATGCACACACAAGTCGGGATGTTCGGAGATATGATCGTACGATCCCTATTCAATGTTTGTGTGCTTCGAAAAACGACGTTTGCGCTCGCTGCAACTACTGGTGAACTATCAACTTATTTTTTAGATATTTGATGGTATGAGGCATAGCCGTGCGGCTTCTTCCGTTGCGCGCTGCAGTAGCCGTGTTCCAGCACGGAGCCAACAAGCTTTCATGATCAGCGTTCCTGAGTACTATTTTGGACCAAGCAGAACTAGTGTTTGCGCCATCAATCGAATGTGTGAACTTGCATGAAAACGATTGGGAACAATGCTTGTGTGCAATCTGTTCGTTGGAGGGGGGTTGCTATTGAAGCGGGGCAGCTGGCCATAGGAAACTGGTGCGTGGGATACAAACAGGCGGAGCTTGTCCTCCACTCGGACTTAAACCTACATTTATATGGCTCACACGAAATCACCCTGCCATGTGGGCTACCATTCCGAATAAACTGGTTGGACCTGACCTCTCATCGCAGCTGCGAGCGGCATCAACAAGCGCACAGCGGTGTCGCACTTCCTCTCAAGATTTTGGCCAGCTTTCTTTCCTGCACCTAGGCGCATCAAATTGTGATTCCTTATTGTGCATCTCCACGTAGCTAAGCCGCAGGGACGCAGGAACAACCCAGCACCAATGTTTGTAATTACAGCTAACAAATTTTCTGGAATAGGCATCCAACCTCATGTACAAAAGCTGCTGTTTGTTTTCTTGAGCCCATGGAAACATATGTGAGACTGCTTACGTATAGATTGTGTTTTGCACGGCGTGTTGGCGCCGCTTTTGTTGCTTGCTCTGTACAAAACCAACGCAATCAGGATTAGATTGGGATCATGGGTGCATTCCAAGACGGGATCATGGTGCAATCGTAGCGCAATACCTGTTTTCCATCCCCTCCTGTCGCCCCTCCCCAAGCCCTCATCCTTTTGCAAAAGCACTCATGTTGGGGTGAAAGGGGAGGGTGTGCATGGTGCAGAGCAATTCGAAAGTCCGGCATCCTGCACAATCCCAAGCAACTGCCTGGACCTCCATTTTGTTTGAGCGAGTGCAACAAGCTGGGGCGGTGCGACCACGGCGTGTGCCACTGCAAGCCCGGCTTTTTTGGGGCAGACTGTTCGTTGTTCATAGGGCCTGACAACAAGACCCACCTCATTGACGACCAGTACCGCGGACACAGACCCTCTCCGCGCATCTACGTGTACGAGCTTCCTCCCGAGTTCAACTCCTGGTGAGGATCACCATACAGTGCCCGTCTCCACAGGACTTCAAACTATGTCAATGTTACCACCCTGGAGGCACCTCTCGTGCTGCCGTCGAGGACTCTCTCTTAGCGATGCTTGTTGATGTAGGCATGTCAGTCTTTACCCAAGATCCAGGATCAGAACGGTCGCTTTCAGTCATCAATGTGTTTTTTTTCCGTGTCTTGCCATTGGCTGGAACGTCATTCTTCCCTTGCGTGTCCCTACTCTCATCTTCTCTACAATCAGAACATATATTGATGTAGGTTGAAATCCATTTGAAAGGAACCTCAGTTATACAGTTTAAGTTCTGAAGAAGTTCTGTATTTTGGGTTTTGGGCACAACCATAAATCTGTATGGTCACATGGACATTCCAAAGGGTTGCGATGATAGATGAGTGGGTGTTACAGGAACTAGTTGAATGCTGCCAGCAGCACTGGTCTTCGAGCCTTGAGGTACAACATACGAGTCCTTCTGGATAAACCTGAACATCTGATACAACCTCAGTGGTTGATGATCTCTTTGCCTTTGGCTGGGAGCGCCAGTCATTGTTCACAAGCCCACCCTGAACTCGGCCGCTAGCATCAAGGCATATCTGATGTCAGAAAGCATGAGATGTCGATCAGCCATACGCAAGAGGGAACGGTGACCACTATTGTGCATGTGGGTGAATTCCTACGGCCTTGCCAAGTTACTCAGATCATGGTTGGAGGCGCGTTGCAGGTACGACACTCGGCTGCTGGATCGCCCCACAGTACCCTTCTTCTTGGAGCGGCTCATGTCCAGTCACCACCGCACCGCTGACCCGGAGGATGCTGACCTGTTCATGGTGCCTATCGCCACGCGCCTCACAGGCCAGATTTACGTGAACTTTGGCAGGCGCCTGTTGGATGCCATCAAGTACATCCAACGCACGTGGCCCTTCTTCAACCGCTTTGAAGGTAGGCACCTGCCTGCATGTGCAGGGGTGGGGAGGATTAGGCAGGCGACTGATTGCGACTGGGACGGGCAGAATCAGAAGCAGGCAAGTGATGTTGGATGCAGAGACGGGTAGGGAGTTGTGCAAGGTGAGCAATGGTGATGATCTGGAGAGGTCCAGGGGAGCAAAAAGGTTATCGGGAGGGCGGCCACAACAAATAGGTGGGATGTGAATGAATCAGGATGGTGATGATATGGAGGGGAGAAGGGAGTACTAGCTTTGATGAGACCAGAAATGGCAGGAGGTGCGTGGTGCGGGTGTTGCCGGGGATGAGCAGGAGGTGACATTGCTCGTCGTGACAAGCTTAGGCACCTGTGAATTGAGCCACCGCAATCACACAATCACGTTCTGTATTGCTGATTTTGCACAACCGCAATGATTGCCTACGAAGTTCTCCATGGAACAATCGCGAACGGTTCTGTGACACGTTTCTAGCAGCTTCGGTATGCTGATGGTTGATGGGCGTGGAAGTTTACATGCACAACACATCCTGGGCGACATGTCCACGCCAGGAGCTGGCATAAGACGTGCAATACAGGCAATTGCTCGCGGTTTGGAATAGACGAGCGAACATGTGCAGACCATTCTGTGTACAGTTCTGGAGCTGAGCGCTCAAATCAGTGGGTGCATTTTCCTTCCTTTCTATGTAGGTTATGTCTCGATGTAGGCAATTATCACCGGCTTGTGCGCTGGGTCGCAGGCAAAGACCACATCTTGTTCTTCTCTGGGGACTGGGGCCCTTGCGAGTTCTTTGGAAGTCGTCTGCCCGAACCTATCGCCAATATGATCTTACTTACGCACTGGGGCCTGAAGAAGCTACGCCCGCGCGAGTACATGAACGCCGGCCCATGCTACAACCCCGACAAAGACGTCGTATTGCCGCCCATCCAGGTAGATCAACCCCTCTGACACAGTGGCGCGTCCCTGCCGCCTGTATCTTCATAACCCTAACCGCCTGTATCTTCACAAGACGTCAAGCTCGCTCGGGTCCAGAACGCGTCTGCAGTCTGGAGTCGCGGTGTCAGGAAAATTTTCTGGCTGCTTGTACGGGATAGCATTCACAAACAGGTGCAATGAGGACGTTGTTTACAGAACGCTAGCTGCGGGGCTGTGCGGTGAATCCTGGACTTGGTACGACCAGAGCTTGGTCCATGAGTGCTGGCGCGATACGCGCCATATTGTGCAGATGGGGGATGAGTCCCACGGTGCCTGCGGTTTGATTTTTGCATGCACTGAGCCTGACGCGTGCTGCCAGGGAGGATAGGTGCGGGCTAGGTGAGCCCATGATACTCAAAGCCGGAGGCCACACTAGCCAGTTGTTTCAGGCATTGTGCTAGGACAGCATACCGTGCTTTGTGACAATTGTCCACCTCTACAGACCATGTTTAAGAGATTCTCTGCAGGACAAAATTTTCACGGGAATTTGTGCTCGCGCGTGCAAGGGAGTGTTCTGTGCCATGGGACAACCCCTCCTGTTGCTCGTGTATTTACGTGGAAGCGTTCCCAAGCAATTCCAGTACACGATGAGCAAACGTCCTTGAAGAGGGAGTCACGTCTTTCGGGTATGCTTGTTTTGCTGTGGACTTATATATTCTGCTAGGCCCAGGGCCGGCACACGTTGCTCCTAGAGTTGGCCCAGTCACGTTTCTGTAGGCGCGTCTTGCTTCCATGCACCGACCAAGTACTCGGTAATTCAGTCAACGCACCGGCTTTGGTATGATACACACATTTTGCAAACACATCTCTGCATGGCTGTAGACGCATCCGATGCAGCCTGGACCTGGATGTTTCACTATTGTCGCCAGCACGCGTACATGCCAATAAGCTTGTTGTCTCTGGCCTATGCCAAGTATGTGAGAGTCGAGCTTAGGGTTACGTGTTCAGGGTGTAGGGTTCCCACTGTCTCCGAGAATCGACCCTATCTGGCGTGCGCCTTCCAGCCACTGGCTCCGCGCCATGTTTTGGGTGCCTCAAGACCAGTTCCAGGCACAATCTTGCGAACGATCTGGTAAAGGACGCACGGAAATTGTATATTGGAAATTTGGAAAGAAAAATGAAAGTATGTATGTATGTATGTATATGAGCACGACCCTCAACCAAAGGGCGGAGAGCCATGTCAGCTGAGTCGTCAAGTTCTGTCAGCGCACAGGGTTACTTTCAAAACTTGTGGATCCTTTCAAAAGAGCTGTGTTTGATCCGAGGAGAGTATATGTCGCCTTGATCATCAGGATAGTCTGCTGATATGTGTACATCCGTATGAAACAAACTCTTCGCGTCTTCCATATGCAGTTGGTCCCCGGCCCATGTTTACGGTATGCGTCATATTTCTGTGAATAACGGGACGTGACCCTTAAGCAATGGGCAGGGAGTACATGTTCATTGATATGGGCGCAATCTGTCTACCATATGCACGCCTGGTATCAATCTGTCCACGGGCTTGGCTTTGGAGGTTTGTGTTGGTCCTGTCTTGTTGCTCACACTGCCTACCCGGAAAAAGTCGGCAAGGTGAGAGCTTGTGCAGAGTTCACCTGTAGTCCAGTTTTGAAGGGCCTAACGTGCACATTGCTGTGCTTTCAAGGTGAGGGCGCTCTTCAATAGGCTCCCCCTTCCAACCCCTTACCCTCCCATTACCACGCTTTCCCTAACCCCGGATCTTGTGGCAGCGCAGTCATTATCCAGCGCCAAGTTCTCCCCCTACTATCCCGACAGTCTGGCGGGCAAACCCACCGAACCCGTTCCTACATCCTCCGCCCAGCGCGACATCGTCTTGTACTTCTCGGGACGCAGCGATGCCCCAGGCCACGCCATGCGAAGAAAGGTGCCATAACCGGGAAATACTCTGCCTTCCTTCTTGCTGTTGTTATTGTGGTCGTGGTATTTGATTAGTAACCAGTGGCGTGATTATTATATGAAACGCTGATATTACATTGGCAGCTTGCTTGGAGCTTGATTTTGGGCCAACAAGCAACGCAATAAAAGTTGGTCACCCTTTCACCCATCGGCGAAGTTTGATGATCGTCCTGCTTGGAACTCAACCAGGGTGATTCAAGTATCAGACGCTCAAGTTGAATGTTGTGTGCTGAAATTCTGGCCAACGTGTCCCACCATGGTACTTTGAAGTATCCGCTTGACAGTCCCAAGGTTACAGGGTTTGAAACTCGTAGTGCAAAATGTCATCCTGAGAAAGATCAACAGGCAATCCATTCTCGTCAGCTGGTACGACACCTAACACAACGTATTCTTCGATCAGACGCGCAAAATTGGAACGCAAGATTGTCAGGTAGCAATCAAGGATTGTTCTCCAACATTCCTTGATTGTTAGTGAACAAGCTGCCATGTTTCATTTGTTGTGTGCGAGTCGCTCTCCCTAGCGCTTGGTATCCATTCAAGTTGCGTTGCGTAACGGTGCCACCACAGGTCAAGGCGACCCTTTCCCAGGTGCCTGGTTTCATGATTGTGGATAGCGACCCCAACTATTACAAGAATCTGGCAAGGTCCGTGTTCTGCCTTGCTCCCACGGGCGATGGGTGGGGACGGCGCGCCACTCTGGCCGCAATGTACGGCTGTATCCCCGTGATCATCCAGGATGACATCAGCCAGCCCTTTGAGGAGCAATTACCATACCACCGCTTTTCCATCCGAGGTGCTCATACAAGCTCGCGTTTCTTTCATATTGAACACCTGAACACTGTTTAGAA
>NHOP01001422.1:0-10917 GCA_018697155.1 Pyramimonas parkeae | reverse complement strand
AGCACAAAAACATGCATACTTATATACAAGTTCAATATTGAGGCAGAAAATTGATGCAAGCAAACTATTGACTCTGTCTCAGTGATAATCACCATGACAAGACGGCCTAACAAGTTACTCAATCAAAATGCACACATGCAACGCGCTTTGAGATCTGTCCCGGCTTAATGTCCACTGGCGCGCTGTCATGCATTCAGTGCGTACACAGAATAAAACCAACGGTTGCCACAGATCCTGCTGTGAGCTCATTTCTACCACAACTGGCAGCTACATTGGAATGATCAACAATACACCCCTGCTAGCTTTAGACACGCGTGTCCTTGCGGAAGGGAACTGTGATGGTTGGGGCCGCTTCACCTGAGCCTGTGCGTGGCGCCGGGATTTTTGTCGGGAGTGCACCGCGCGGCGGGCGGCCAGCGTGAGCGGGGTGGTGGCTCCACCCACCAGGCGGCCGGCATCGCACACGCGTTGCGCCGCCTCCTCCCCAGCGCGCATGGCTGCCCCAGCCCCAGCCCGCAGCCTCTCCCGCCACACCGCCCAACGTCTGTGGGACTCCATTTCAGTGATCATGCGTCGAGTCAAGCTCTTTCGAACAGGTCTCGTATGGTTAGGTTTGGACGCTGATATGCAAAGAGCTTGATCGAAGTCATAGTGGGCATATTTTCCAATTATGACGCAACCAACAAGTTAATTTAGCGCATGCCTTACTTTGCCGAAAGCGATGGCAGGTCTGCCAGCATACAAAAGTCAGAACTGCAGTGCTTGCAAAGCATAGATGTGTCCAATCGGAATTTGAATAGACACTTTAATGATTGAAACATAATCATTGTATTTATGATCGCATGTACATCTGTCGAGATATCTGTGTGCAAGTCCACCACAGTCTTATCATGACAACAACAGCCCCCATGGCGACTATAACCTACAGCTTACATCAGCAACCTGTACCCACACAAGATCAATAGGCTCCACACAAGCGAACATGCATAAGCATGCAGATGATGGTTGGTGTTCATGGTGTTTGAATATTTCGAGATCCTTGTATAGCATCGCAATCTGCAACCTCCACATGTTAAAGTCGAGGGATGACTTAATCCTGACACGTGGTCTCGACTAGCCATTTCTGTTACTGTTTTCATGGGTCGCAAATGTTGGAAACAGATACGACACAGCAGATCACCCCAAAATCGCACGTCTATCAACAATCTGCAACCTGTGAAGACTCGAGTGAAGGCAAAGGTAACAGTTCCATGCCTCGACCTTGCCCTAGGACCAGGTGCTACCAGCTGCTGTTGTGCTCTACGGATCAGCAGTGGTGATGAATGTGCAAGGTTAAAAGGCCAGTCACCGGTTCAAGCATACCATAATTGCTCCACTTTCAACATCCAGTGCAGCTGCAGCAAGACGATTTCCTTGACAGCTCAAAACAACAGCAAGCACACAACAAAACATAACAAGCCATGCCCCCAAATCACATGAACCGCAAGCCCCTGAGAACATCCAACGAGCCAAGGTTTGTAGAGAATCAGACTGGGACTTGCCTGATGGCATGTGATACCAGCATAGCAGCACCCGCCCCGGCCACTGCGGCGACGGCAGCTTGCACAATGGACAGCCCTCCTGCTGCCAAAGCATTCAGGATGGTGCGGACGATGTCAAACCCCAGATGCAGTCACCTAGTTTCAGGACTGTATGCGACATTGCGCAATAGACTTGGACATTCACTCCAGTAATCCAAGATGAAGTGCGGAATTTTTCTATTGAGATGAACTGAGCGCCTGACCACCTTGAACGAATTTAAGTTATAGTGTTCACCATGTGCAAAGATCGAACCCCGGAGTGAGAGGTGCTTGCCTTGGTCCGTAATCATTTATCAGTGTTCGTGGCTAGCTTCTCAATAACCTGTAGCTACAGTAAGATAAAATTGCAAGCGCAGCGGGCAAGACATCCTACATTGCCAAATATATGTGGGACCAGCGTCACAATACTGTGATGGATGAACGCACAAGTGAATAGAGTGGTGAGAACTGGACTACCCTTTATTTATGGACCACATGCTTGGATAGCATCGTGCGAGTCTCATGTTTGCAGAGCCATGCCATGCTTGAATTGTCCTTGACCAAATACTGCTCTTAATGTACAGCATCCTCACATTTGTCTGAATCTATTTCAGGGGCCAAGTTAGTGTATTAGCACTTGTTGACAAAAGCACCCTGCGTTCGAGCCCCCCTTAACAAGGATTGAGTCGGGCGACAAATGAAATCGAATACAACACGGGCTGCCTGTTTAGCTTCCATTTGACATGAATCATGCTGACTGCAAAAACAGTCCCCATAATGTCTAGTGCCTGAAAAATCATTTGTCTTCTTCACGAAGATGATTATCATACTGTCTCTCATTGCTCACCTCGTGAGCATTTCAGTGGAACAAGCGCCTCGGACTGGTATGGAAGCTTCTTGGAAGCTTCGGTTCCCTGCCTCTGAAGCCTACCCAAGCGCCTCTCTTGGGTGGTGTTGTCCGTAGGGGGGTTCGATTCAACCACTCTCAGGCGCACGCTGCCCCCCCTGCGTACGTACATCTCCACCGCATCCGCTAGCACCTCCACAAGCTCTTGTCGAGCGTCTTGCTCTTGCCTACATGGCCACAACGCAAGTTTATGTTTACGACATGCATATAAGAGTGTTATCCCGGTAGTGTGTCGTCAAAGAAACAACCCACACCACTTGTACAGACCAGTCTGTATCTGGAATAGGGATAGTGACGCAAAGACATGCCGCATTGTTACCTTTACGGCCTCCACACATGACAAGTTTTCCAAGTGCATGTTTGGCATCGAACTGTGGCAAATCTCAAAAAGCCACAATAATGCCAGCTATGAAATCTTTCGCAAAGATTGGGATGGATTTCCGAAACATTACCTGTGATGGTCAAAGCGCACATTACGAACCTTTGGTATATCCACTTGGTGAGTTTTGCCTCAAAGAATCTCATGTACACTTTCTGCATGGGATGTTGAATAGATGCCTCCATTTGTCTCAAACAATAACTGCGCATGCCAGTGGGTGTAGGACCTACTCACCGGTAGGCAGAGTACTGATCTTGATCCGATAATCCCGCAAGTTTCTGCCTGCGCAACCAACACACCTGAGAGTGAGAAGTCTTCATATTGATGTTAGGTCATTTCAATTGGAGGATTATGGAGCGGCTACATACGGGAGTCCTTGTGCTAGCGAGTTTCACAGTAGTCTCAATGGCAACACCTACTACCAGGATTGGGGTGTGCAGGGGAATCCTTTGACATTCTCCTAGGTTGAACTGCGTCTATGCATGTGCATCGGCGCTCTTTGCATGGCAAACATGGTACAAAGTCAGATAGAGAACTTTTGTGTTGATGCCAGCCCGCATGTATGTATGGATCTGTCATTTCTACATGAAAGTACATACATCTCAAAACATTTACATCACATGTATACAGGGACATGATTTGTACCCAAAAATACAGGAGGCCATGCAAATTGAGTCAGGGTGTGAATTCCATCGCTGCGCAAGGTAACTTTCAAATTCCAATTGCAGACAAGAATACACTTACAAGCACAAATTTAACCATCAGGTTTTGTGGTGTTTTGAGTGACTCCTGTAAAATCTGCCTATCCAAAATGTATGCCCTACAAGCCAATGTCGACTTTGATAGTTCATTGGCCGAGGTAAACGCCTCTCATGCCAGCTCTCACTCACAAAACTGTTTACTGTAAACACAGCCACCCTACGTGCATGGCCACCCCACATGGGCGAACCTAGGTGTGCTGGTATGCAATATCCCATACCAGTCAGTGAAATTGGACAATCGATGTAATGTTGCAGGTTGCATGGTCCATTTGTATACATGTTCCATTCATGTACATGTTCCATCCATGTACACGTTCCATTCATGTACCACTTCTGGCGGCCTAATTGGTAGAGCATTGGCTTGCTTCACGGCAAGACCAGGATTAAGCCAGGACATATGTAGGTACTGCCTCGGCCGATGATTTATCAAAGACCATTCCTGCTGGCGGGTCATCTTTGATGTGAGTGGCGAGCAAGTGATCATACTAGGTGCCTCACTAACTACCATTGAAAATTGGTGGTTCAAAAAGTTCCAGATCACTCGAGGTCGATGCGGATTGGCCTCAGCTGCTGAATGTCCGAGCCTAAACTGCATGTGGGTTAGCTATGACTGGTGCATATGGATCTCTGAGATCACGGCAAGAAGTATAGCAGCTTCAATGCGACCCACAATCAGAGCAACCAGACCACGCATTCCCTTCCTCCTCCGGTGTAGTGTTAGAGGCAAGCTTGACCGCTAACGCACAAAGGCCAGACTGTTCTGGCACAAGCAGAAGGCATATCAGTACGGGTGATGGTTCGTGCTTGTATTAGCACCAGAGATGCACACCATGCTCAGGAATTTAGTATAGCACTGTCAGCCACCGTACATCCAAAGGAATCTCCGATAATTGTACTTCAGAGAAGGCTTGAAACCAAGTGCCGTATCTCTGCCAAACAAACTTGCACACAATGTGCAGCAACGCTTCGCTAGCAGACCACTCGGCCTATGCAAACAAATTGAAGTAGTTTTCAATACTTTTCCCCCTTACACGCTGAA
This sequence comes from Pyramimonas parkeae, assembly GCA_018697155.1. Lineage (NCBI taxonomy): Eukaryota > Viridiplantae > Chlorophyta > Pyramimonadophyceae > Pyramimonadales > Pyramimonadaceae > Pyramimonas > Pyramimonas parkeae. The sequence continues at coordinate 6,272 of NHOP01001422.1, read as the reverse complement.
AGCAGTGTTAGTTTTTCCACTTTCTACGGACCAAGCAATGTGGTGCTTGTTGACTAGCTCCGCTTGGACGCACCCTGGTAGGTTGTTGTTGGTAGGATTGCTGCGGAGCTTTCACGCTTCGATTGATGTCATCGCACCAAAACAAGCATAAACCATCATCTTCACTTTGTACTTGTGTGACGAACAATTCAGACTGCTCCTGTGTGCAGTGAAAGCTGAGATCAACTATGCACCAAATTGGGGACTCCACTTGTCGCTCGGTTTCTATGGCTGGAGCCGTGGCACTGATTCGTAGCCAACAGGCTTCCCCGCACACAACCATCCCTCCCATGTGTGTCCAAGTGGCACAGCTGACAGATCACAGTTCATCCGATTGGATGGCTTGCATGGAGGTTGCAAGAATGTGCGACTGCTGATTTTTGTTGATTTACTTCAACAGCAAGAACCCGACTCTCTTGCTTACTTGTGAGATCCAAATAGCATGTTCGGAAAATCCCAAGGCTTTTGCTTTGTCCAGATGATCATCACTACCCCTGGCGGACGCAGCGCTTCCATTGCCTTGCTGCACCTAGTTGGTCCGGTATGCAATGCCCTGTCTGGACCAAGCCAATACCTAAGCAATTACCGAGAAAGCACCTATTGAATAAAGCGGATGAACAAAAAGTGCCCCATCGGCACTTGCCTGAGCTCGCGCTGTTTGGCACGCTCCGTGGCAGCATGGTCCGATGATCTGGCGCCTGCTGATAGGCCGACATCACTCTGCCCCGCAAGCGCGCCTGGGTCACAAACTGTACCAACCTCCTTGCAGCAGTCCTCTCGATTCCTCAGCCCCAGAGCCTGTTGCGCATGAAGCACCCTGTTATCTTATGCAGCATATTGTAGACTGTGCCATTAGTCTAGGACTGCTGACTGGTATCTAGACACTGCTTTGCCTCAGCAAAGGGAAACGCATGGGATTTTGTGCTGGAAGGGCTTGCAGGTTGCAGGCAAGCATCACATCAACCACTGAGGCTAGGCAACAAGGAGGCAAAGTTTACAAACTTGAACAAACTTTTAAGGCTTGAGGCGCAGATTGAGGTGATTCCATTATCAGCGTCGCTGCTGGTGAATGTGAGGTTGAGTTGTCACTGGTCCGCATAAGAGATGTGCGTCCAAGTCCATGATTTGGCTTGACATCACACTCTCTCAATTCTTGAGCATATACTCGACGCATCCCGCACAACAGCCATAGGCAGCTATCTAGCTTCCTGGATGTGAGCGGCGTGAAGTATAGGCATGTACATGCATAATTGTGACACAGGCATATGGCAAGGCAACACACATGTACTTGGAACATTGCATGGGACAAATGATGCTGCAGATGTTGAGCATTTGAGGTTGCACGCTTCTGCTTTCTGCTGCTAGAGTAGTCTAATCTTTTTTCATGTAGCAACCATGTCTCAACATGCATTGATCACATACTGTTATCCATGCGCCTAATATTGAAACCTGGTACCAACCTTGCATAGTGGCCGCAATAGACTCGGTGTGCGATCCATAATAGCGTCGCACACCAGGATTCATGCATTCTTTGTATCAAACCTTGCATAAAAGGATAAAGCAGACATACAATTATCATACCAGCGTAGACAGCGCAGCATGCGTGTTTGACTTTATCACAGCAGATGTGCTCACCATTTCATGGATTTGCAGAACTCAAGTTCCATAAACATGCACATCATATCAGTAGGTACATGCCCGATTTCCACTTGGTAAGAAATCATGTTGGCAGAGTCACGCTTGAGCTGCCCCTCCTCCCTAGGCGATCCTGAGAATTACCTGCCTGTGTACTAAGGAGTTTAGATTGTTAACTTTTGGTGGGGCGTGACCCGTTGCACGATGGGCCGGAAGCCAAATGCACTATTTCACGCACCTGGTTTCCAAAGCATCCCAGAACCAATCACGGAAAAAGTGTTCATAGCCTACTACACGAATGCCGATGCATGAATCCTATAGGAAAGACTCTGCATGTTAGCTTCATGTCTTTGTGGACATGACTCTCAGGGTATAAAACCATGAAAATTGAGTTTCGAAGTGAATTCCACCAATGCAATAGGTACCTATGGACTAGACTAGCCAACAAATGGAGTAGAATGTGAGGAGGCATGCTTTGACATCGTTATAAAAACAGCCTGCTGAATCGTACAACTCAATATCAAACCAATGCATTGTGTGTTTCAAATGCAGGCAGAGAGTGATGCCTCTCCATGTTTTGAGATGCCTCCGGGGATATTGCACAGACGTGGATGCGCATGTAAGTATGCAACGTATTGAAGTGTAAGCACATGCATTTGTATTCGACAAGATTGAGCTGAGCGAAAGACACCAGCTAAATTGTTCTTCAATCCTCATCATCCCATCTTTCCTTGTTTGGAATTCATGGCTTCTCCTTTGTTATGGCCTTTGGAGTCCAGATTCACCGTAGTTCTTGCAGCACCTCGTGTATTTGTCAACGAAACGTTTTCTACGAAGCATGCATGCAAAGAAGACATCAGAAAACTAATCAACTGATGATTTTTCTAATGCGCGTTTGCATGCAAACAGCCATCACTGACAAAACAGTGATCCTCCTCGGCAGAATCAAGCCCATACCCATGTACTCATGGACGAGCATGTTAGGAAGCAAGGTATGTATGTGCTAGAAAGGGCTGCGCATGTTGCTTTGCCCTTGCTACCACAGAGTAATAATCTGTGGTGATTCATGTTGATATCAAACATCATCATGTGGAACAACACATGGTATGAACATTCCATCAGCACCAGCATCACAAATCTGTACGTGTCTTGGGAACGTGCCTGGTATGCTTCAGCGCCACCATCTACTGCATCGGCGTGAGTGGTGTAGCCAGAATGCACATCCTTCGTGTCAGCACTTTGATTTGCCGAGATAGATAAATGACGTCTCGACCTTGTTGAGGAGGATGATTCATTCGTCGATGTGCGAACATGCGTTCGAGACTTGGTGGCAGGAGCGCGGAGAGCCTCTCGATTTGGATACGCCGACCTGAGCCGCATGAGTCCGCGATTGTGATGGAAACATTAGGGCAAGTAGCTGAAACAATTGAACAAGAATTGGTTATACTATCATCTCATGTGTGCGTACACGAAATCCTTCTTCGTGTGCAATACGGAAACCTCTATGCATTTGCATGGTGCAAAGGGGGTGAGAACACGTATCCGTGTATAGTCCTCCTCGGGGAAATCCTCCTAGTAAAGGTGAGCGTATTTTCAAGCAGTGGTTGCATTGAGAAGAAATGGTGCTGTTAATTGGACGCAATAATGCTGTCTACTGGGCAACATTTTCATCAGATGCACTTCCTTGCACACTCTGCTCTGGCGACGGACTGGATGCGTCATGCATGTGCAAGCAGCTAGCAGTGTTGAGGGAGACGCGTGTGATATCTTGGCGCTCTCTCGACACGCGTTGTGTTTGTCGAGTCGCGTGCGATGGGCTCGTCATGTCGAGATTCCTTTGAGGCGATCTCACCTGTCCCACTGGCTCTGGGTCAAGGCGTGTGCGCTGCCATGAGGAGGCGGAGTGGTTGGACGAGACGCTTCGTGTGTTTCAATTCCATCGCGCCTAGGTTGAGAGTGGTTTGCCCGTACCCCCATCCATAGTTGTTCTCGGCGCTTCGTCAGCTGCGAGCTCAGCTCTTGTACGAGATCGGGCTCGAATCTGAACAGCAAAGTTGCTGAGATGCAGAGTTAGTGAGCACGTTTGACCGTGACCATGGGCAAGAACGTGTTGAAGCAGCATGTGCGCTTCCCCATGGGCATGGCTCACAAGACACCGACAACATACGTGACGTGATAGTTGAGGTGCAGTGCATGCATATACCATACTTGCATCCGAAATCACCCTGAGATTTGTCATACGAGGATACAAAGCTTGCAGCGTGTGTGTAGTACGCAGCATAATCGGTGGTTGCGATTTCATACCTTGGCTCATCAGCAACTGTACATGCTGAGGGTCCGGACGGGTCCCGGCGCGGATCCGATCCGCCTGTTGCATGGTTCACAACATGCCAATACCAACGCCGTCTCTTGAACGAGTCATGTCAAGCGCGGTCACAAGCATGTGCAGAGTTGGTTCCCCAAGCGTAACGTTCTTGGAGGAAGTGTTCGTACCGAAACATACCTTAAGGCGAACTATAGGCATTCGTGTTTATGTTGCATAGTGTGTGTACGAACAACAAGAATATTCACATGAAATAACGCGTCCGTAATTGAAATTTCATCACATGATCCAACTTGATCGCGAAAAGCGTACCCGATAGTGTGCGTGTGTTTGGAGACTGCATGTTGGCTTTGTCACAGGCGAATTGCACGATCGATTATCATGGAAATGCTCCATACATGTATTTCGTTACAGACAACACACGCAAGTGTCACGTTAGGGCGCACACATGCAACACAACATTAGTGCTCATACATGCCAATAATGACATTCTTCTGTGCTAGCATCCTAAGTAGACACATGGTGACCATCAAGAGTAAGTATTGTTGAGCAAGTGCCTGGGTGGCGTGAAAACAAATTACAAAATTCTAATAAGTTACATAACATGGTATTTGCTGTGCTTTGCGCTTGCATGCGATGCCAGGAGTATGCCACGCCCCCAAAGTAAGTCAGCATTATGCTTGATGGAATGCCTGAACATTATCACATCGAAAGTGCTTATGTTTGACATCGAGGTAACAACGCGCAATATGCAAACTGCTGTCAAACATGCCATCGAATATCGCTTTAGGTCTTGCATATGCTGGGGCAAGTGCCACCGCAACACGCATCTTAGTTCAGCGAACTTACGTACGAACAGTGTTGCGTTCTCTCTACCTCGTTTACTCTACGGCTGACGACATATAGCATTCGTGCATGGATCCAGTTCTGAGGCACGCAGTACCTCTTGGGACTCTTCAGACGACGATGAGTCGATTGTGGTTGCATCTGGATGTGTTGTCCTTTAACGAATAAGAACGTTCATTGCGTCTCACCTGATACTATCACCGTTTTCTCTTGTGCAGTCTGATTCGACGGTATGCATCCGATGGTGTGTGTCGGGTATGCCATCCTCGAGGTCAGCGTTCGCACACAAAGCGATTATTTGTACTGCAGCGAGTAAAAAGTCTACATGCTTCCAATTCATATCGCGTGCGATATAAGCTGGCATGCAAGCTGAGTTTCCGCAAGCCTTCCACAATGCGAACGAGAACCTTTTGAGTATCTACATCAAATGTCCACGCTAAGTTTGAATTTTAGGGACTAACCCCTGTGTGTATAATTGCAACTGCATCCAGATTCCTGGGAATGGATGTTCTCTCGCGTTCGTGGGCTACGTGCAGCCATGTCCGCATCGGATACCGCGTCTGAAAATTGGGTCAGATTAATCCGTGCGTGAAAGCACATGATCTTTCCCATATGTGCATTTTGCTGTGCGTGATGTACGCAATACTGCGGATTTGATACACGTGAACGCCGATAAAGATAACAATTGGCCCCCGTGATCCCTAAGATAGGGCGAATACGAAACTTGGCACATGATTCGTTAAATGAGTTTCACCACATGTGACGTTGCCAAAGTAATTGGGTTCCCATGATGTCACACATTTGTGATGCTGTCTACATACACTACCGGCTATAAATTGTGTTACATTATCGGGTTTTGCGAAGGCACGTTAGCAACCACATCCGCAAAAGACGTATTGGGTGCAAAAGCGGAATATAGATTGCATTGGTTAGGATGATGTCCATATTCACTACAAGGAAGGTGCAAGCAATACTGTACGAATTGACGATAAACTCTGAATTAGCACGTTCATAATATCAATCACCTAGGAATGTACGAGTAGGCGCATAAATCATTTAAAATATAATTGAATGGCCTGTGAAAGAGGTCGTGGACAATAGATTCAGGTCGAAGTTATCGTATACAATACATCGCTGGTAAAGTGCGATGCACAATACAGTATATCTCCATAGATGATTTTTCTTGAAGGTCCTAGAAGCAAGCAACATGCTTATGAAGGTGGTTGTTGTTAGCTTGCAGGCTATATCGTTGCACTCGCCACACAGTGTCCAAATTGTAACAATGAATATGCCTATTCGCAGTTAGTGCGCAACGCGGGTTTGGTGGGCTCAGTCCCTGAAGTTCACATTTACCTCAATTCAAGCGAATTGCGACCGAGGCGATTGGTGCTTTTCCCTACCCTTTCGCGCGTGCTCGGACCACACCGGT
>NHOP01001421.1:0-10918 GCA_018697155.1 Pyramimonas parkeae | reverse complement strand
GAATGTGAGCTCCTGCTGTTCGTGCACGTCCCCATATATATGTATATTCATTTGTATATGTGTGGTAGGCGTGGTGCACTGTTCCTCGGAATGATATTGCTAGGTTTTGAAATTCTGTTGTGTGATTTCTTGTCATGGCTTCCCGCCCTCCTGGTAGGGGTCATGTCCCATTATATACATTCATTTGCACCATTTATGGTTTGAGGCACGCAGAGTAGCGCTGCAGCTGATTCTTTTCAAACAAGTCCTGCTCTCTGGATCAACCTCGAGTGCTGCTGGGATCAAGGCTCAAGAGGCGTACCATGTTGTGTCAGCAGCAGCAGAGCAAATTTCGAGTGCGGAAAACTGCACACTGATGCACTTCCGTCATGTGCAACCATGGCCTGCTGTATTGTGTTTATTCAAAAGATGTCATCTGCTCTGTATGCCATCCGAATATGCACATGATATTCAGAAAGCGTGTTCAAGTGTAAATAGAAACAGGATAAATTTATTAAAGTGGGTGTCTAAATGTATACCATGCGCTTACGCTGTACTTAACCTCCATCTGGTGTTTTGAATTCTTCAGACAATGTTTTGCTAGCCCATCTGGCGTGGCAACTACCGTTAGGTGTGGCAGCACTGGTTGTCATGCTATCGCAGGTGCGCCCAATCAACTCTTTCATTGTTTCGGGTTGAAGCGAAGTTGCCCCTGCACATTGTATTGGAAGACATAGTTCGTTACATAGAGCGGGAAGCTTTCGTTATCAAGTGATGAGACCAAAACTTTTCAGGAAACCGTGAACGTTCAATGCACCTTTTGTGTGTCGGATATGAGCAAGTCACAACAGGTGGACTGGTCCCATCTATCGCAAATGATATAGAGTGATGTCCCATAGTCACCATGATACACAAAAAAGAAGAAGGTGTTTCCGCTTTTGGGAACTGAATAGCCTGTGTATTGAGTTTCTGTTAATGGCGCTAAACAATAAACTCTGATTGCAGGTAATTCATACACAGATAGTTCCATGAAGTTTGGATTCTATTTCTGCAAATTATTATCGATATGTTCTGATACTAGGACATGCCAAATTTTGCGTATGAGCAGGTACTGGACGCTGCCATGGTTCCTGGTTTGGTATTAATTATTGTTGTTGCGGCAGTGCAAAATGTTCAAGCCAAGGTGCGTCTCTTGTTGAGAGTGATACTGTAGAATAGGGTCCAACCCACATATGATTCTATGAACAATTACATTTTATGAACAAATTATTGTCCTCTGATGATTTCCTATGATCATCCAAACAAATCATCATTTTGTGATCAATAATTCAGTTGTAATAGTTCTGGCAGTGTGCTCTGGCATCATGCCCTGGCAATCTAGAATGTCGATTGTTCCTACCACGCATTCGAAACCAAATCAAAGTTGAGCAACTGCGTACCCATGCTTCTTTGATGGTGGACAATAGGAACATCTCGTACTCAATTGCTTTATTCCATTAGTGGCAAGCTGAGTTGGGAGCTATGAACAAGCTTTCAAGCTCGAGAGTTGCCATTGTAATATTTAATTGACATGGGGCGCCAAGAATCCCTAGACCAGGACCGTTTTATGTATTTACGGCGCCTCTTGGTGTAGTACAAAATCGAATCAACATCTTTGCACAATCTATTCTTTGATGTCTTGCAAGTTTAACTAGAATCGGCAAACCCATTCAAAGGTGTTACTTTTGGTCGGTGCAATGGGAAACGAGGAAAATGTCATCTAGGTACGGTAAGCATCCATAGAGATTCCCGATATCCTAGCAATGTGGTTGAGATTGTTTGAATGCACAAGAGGCAACCACCAAACAAAGAAATCAAAGATCAGCAAACAATAACCATACAGCAGCGCGAATAAGTTTGCGCTGAAAGGTACAGCATGGGACGATGCAATGCTCGTGAACATATTACACTCTGGGCTAGCTTGCCAGGACAAGGATAGCAGGCAAGATAACAGGCGCTGCTTCCTGGCAGTTCCAGAGTGCATTTTTTGATATTGCATTAGGTTGCAGCATGATCAGCACAAGTTCCCAGAGGCCACATAGGCCACCATCTGTTGTATTGCTCTTGTGATGTGATGTAAATTACCTATATTACCTACCTATCATACAATCGGAACATCGCTGCTTCCCTTCCTGGCTTTGAAATGATACTGCTTGACGGGTGCAGAAGTACCTACAAGGCATTAGACGCCGAGAAAGCCGCGAAGTTCAGGCTGCTTGGGACTTGGACCACGCGCTTGAACCACTTACATCTTTTACTGCAGCGTCCCAGAGTGGGGTGTTGAGTAGCTTGCTTCCTTCCATATCGCGAGTGTACGCAGCGGAGCTGGCGCGAGTGCAGCAACGAACTCAACGCTTCGGCAACGTCTTGCATATGGCCATGCTTGCAGTACGCATCAAGTCAAAGGTTTTGTTTACTCAACCGATTTAAAGTGCATACATGTGAAAAGCAGATTGGCAATAACGAAGGGTTTAGGGTGCAAAGGGAGGGGGGATGTGTGTGTAGCGAGCATGCAATCATTGGAAGTGGTCAGTGCTGAATAAGATGGACCTGTGATGCAGTTTTTGTATTGCCCCCATAGACCCTAGAGAGAAACTGAATTGTCACATTTTGGATTTATGATAAACATATATGATGAAATTGTTGGTGGCAAGGGTCTTGCGGGCATAAGGGGAGGCGAGAAGGGGTATGCTTATCAAGCGCGCAACATACGAACCTTGCACCTGTTGGAAGTAGTTGTAGTGCATAACAAGATGGACATAATTTTCATTGACAGCAGCATCTGATGATGTTGCAGATTGCTTATGCGGCCTGGACTTGCACTGGATCTATTTTTGGATGTTGTAATGATCGAACGTGATGCATGTGCTCCATGGTGTGCTTTGAGGCACACGTTTGCACACAATAAGGTGCAGATCGCTATAAGGTCTGTTCAACTGGTGTCTTCGAGTCCCGTGTCTTCGAATCATGAATTTGAATCGGTATGCAGGTAACTTGAGGGTTCTTTCCTTTGCAGAATTTGACCGTCTCAGCCACTCTTGTGTCGCTGGGAATGGCGGTAGCTGTGGGCATTGAAGTGAATGCAAGCCGTGCGTTTGGAGCTCTAGCCCTATTCGACTCTCTACGCAACAGCTTCCTGCTATTGCCTCTATCCATTCAGGTCAGGCACCCAGTCTTCCTAATGATGTTACAAGCCATAGATGGTGTGAGACCGTTCATTATGATATGAGGCGACCAGCATTATTTCCATTCAAACTTTTCTTTTGAGAGCATGCACCAAAATTGTGCAAACCCTTAACCCGAAACCCTAAACCCTAAACCCTGAAATGAATGAATTGGATTGAATGACCTTGTGTGTATCAAGTGCCAGCAAGGTTCCCAGATGAGTTGGCCGCAAGATCATAGGCAGGGAATTCATCTTGTGAGGTTACTGGACAGAGCAATGTTTGTTCCGCACCTCGTTGGAGGTGGTTTTGTGAGGAGTGCTCTCATATTGAAACCTGCAGAGCCATATGGATGTCAAGACAAATCCCCACAACCATACGGATATACACCAAATTGTTTGATTTGAATGTGAAAAAGAAGCTGCGGGTAATACGACTCCACACGTCATCTGATATGCAGTGTCTCCAAAGGTGCACAACAAACAGCCATTGGGATCACATTGACTAAAGCCACAATATGGATTGACGGTGTTTGCGCAGGCCATGGTGCAGCTTCAAACTGCAATGCATCGTCTCCGTTTTCACACGCAAGAGTCCGTACTCATGCATGCGTGTTCACGTATTTGCCTTGACTATCTATGCCTGATCCATGGCTCCATGGCGTATGCAAAATGACAAGCCTGGATTTACTCAAATGCTCCACACACGCATTTGGTGTATCTCTATCGAGTGCTATTGTAAACCTGAGAACTACAACAAACAGACGTTCTTGCTGTTGTGTACCTATTTTTTTGGCTGACAACAACCTCTGTGTACGCTTATCATGCATGGTGCTTGCGAAGGAACTCAATTGCGCTGTATTAAACAATCCCACATCTGCGTATGCAATAATCAAGCGCACACGGACGAACCTCTAGGCGGCGAATATCATCTTGATACCATCTTAAATCATCATTTCACTTTCAGGACAGACAATTCAGAGCAAAATCATTGGAATACCTTATTCAAACAAACCATGATGGCGTCTCACGAATCTGGAAATCCGTTTTGCCAAAGGCTCGCAACAGACTCATAGCGAACGTAACACACCATCATAACTTCGAAAGGTCCTGCCGGCCTTGCCAATCATTCAACAACCTCAATTCACAGTCCGTTCGACTCTTAAAAATCTTATTCTGAAACAGGGGACGGGGCTATGGATACAGCACACCCAGTGCTGCACATCAGGACACCTCGCAGCTTCGGGATTCTCATAATCCCGCATGTAATCTTCCAGACAGTACAGAAGGGGGATCATCCAGTAGGCAACCCAACGGCGGATGTAGTTTTTTAAACCACCCAAATAGAGTCAGCGCAATGCAGGCAGGCTACGATACAGGCGCTCTGCTGGGGCTGCATCCAAAGTTTCACTCTCTCAGCACTTGGTACAGCGAAATGACACAACGGCCTCAGCGCGTGCATCGCCCTGCACTGCAAGAGATGAACCCGCAAGGAGTGTCGGTATGCAAGACCATTTATTCTTTGTACGGATTTTGCATGCTTGGTGCAAGAAATTCCATTGCTGCACGGTGTTCAGATACTAGCTTTGGAATACAGTGTAAACTGTCCAAACCTGTTTTCTGTGAGAGCTGAAGTGGACAGTTTACACTTATTCCAAACCTGTTTTCTGCGAGAGCTGAAGCCGCAAGGAGTGTCGGTATGCAAGTAGGCCGCATTCATTTTTATATGGACATTGATATGGTGGAAGTAGTTACGTGTTGATCATTTGGATCATTTTGTCTAGATAGGATCAGAGGGAAGCACAAAGGGTGTTGCTGGACACAGAATTTCGGAGCGTGTTTCGACAAATCGGCAGGGATGATTCCAGTCATAGTATTGTGCTGGGGTTCAATTCAACACTTACTAGCTTCACTTTGCCCCATCAGTTAAAGAGTGCTGCAGTTCAAAGAGTGCATTTTGGCTAAATCTGCGCACGGGTCAAAGCGCATTTTTTTCAATCGCAGTCCCAACTGATAGGTTTAGGCGTGCAAGTACCCGTCATTGGCATCGGCTATCTGTATATCACTATATATTATGCATCTGCAGATCATTTTGAGTATCGAAATTTGATTCAACTCGTCGTGTTTACCTACATGTCTTCTAGGCCTAGTGATCACTTCCCTCGAAAAGCTGAAGGCTGCCTCCAAAATGTTTTTGTTGTTATGCTGAACACCAGTTAAGGAGCCCGTGGAGTGCGTATGTGCGTGCATGCGCAAGCCCGTTATCATTCGTGAGTGCAGCAGCATTCATCGTGGCAGTAGGAGCACAGGTATGTACTGTTACCCTTGAATTTGCAAAACCATTTCCAATGGCCTAATGGATAAGGGCAACGGCTCCAATGCTGGAGGTCCAGTGTTCGAGTCCCGACATGGGTAGGTGCTGCCCCTGCTGATAGTTTCACGATCAAACACGCCATGCTGGCTGGCGGGTCATCTTCAACACCATGAAAACTGGTGGTTCCAAAGTTTAGAGTATCATGAAGTCAATCAGGTGCTGGTCGTAGCAAATCAACAAGGTGAACCCTCCTGTTTGATCATGTCTGGCTTTGGTAAAATTTCATGGGTACTGGAAGCACATAGCTGGCAGTATGTAATGCGACAATCTCATCATCAAGAGAAAATGAGGTTTTATCAGTGTTGAACATTTTTCCGGGATCAACTAATCAAGAACACACTATCAAGGCTTCCTCCTAGCTTGACTTGGCAGGAATGAACATGCCATGCACAATTAGATTGGTGAACTTTGTGAAAGCATACAGCAGGATACTTGGCTTATGTCGTTGATGCGGTGATTGACACCAAAAATTTGCAGGTTCACGCCAAATTGTATTCGGGCTACAAGAAACACTGCAGAGTTTTCACCAGAACCAGGGTCTATGAAACTGCGCATGCACTTCTGTGTGCATGCACTTGACAATCGATGTAAACATCCACTAGCACAAACATTGTGTGATTATGGGTGCACGTTTATACTGTGCTTGGGTGCCTAGCCCCAAACAAGCACAAAGTCTATCATGGTTCAATTGTTTGCATAATTTTTGTTGCAGGCAGCTGCTCTTCGGTGGCTTGGATGTTTTGCAGATGCTTCGCATGATGGCAAACACAATGGGCCCATGAAAGGTGAGTGGTCAACAAACGCATGTCCGTGTTGTGAACTTGCAAAAAAAATCAGTCTCATTTGCTTGTGTAAACATGCGCGCTGCGAGATGATTTTGCGTGTGTGGACGTCCAATAAGGAACAGTAGAAAATATTGAGATCATGCCTGCCTGCATAGCTCGAGTTTGATTTCACAAAGAGATACCCGTACAGCCACGGGCACTGCCCCGACCCTTTAACTAGGTCAGGGCTCTCTATAACAAAGAATTGAAATCAAAAATCAAATCATCAGAAATCAAACTTCAACAATTCCAAATTCAAAATAGAAATTCGAAAATAGATAATCAAAAATTATAGTAGGGCCATTTCTGAAGCGCACACCATAGTGGTTTAATGGGGGTAGTTCAAACGTGGTTTGATTACCTTGAACTTGTTTTGCGTTTCACATGAAATCCATTCACTTCATTCATATTGTGGGAAGCAGGACTACATCTCTGTGCGCCAAGGTTCGCAATGAGCAAAAAATTAATGTTGGCGCGCCAGAATCAATGTTTACTGTTTACCTTTCTTGCAAAGTGCAGGTCTCATCACAAGAATGTACTGAGTGAGGATTGGAAGCTCGTGGAACATTTTGTCCCTAGACCAAAAGTTTCAACAATCGAAAGAGCGCACATGCTGCTTCATTATCTTCGATGAGGTCCCATTCAACCAGCAACATCCCTTAATATACACTTGGATAACAACAATTAATTGATACAGGGATAGGGTAGCCTAAAGATCTCAAAGTCATCTTCTTACCTCAACAAAGCAGCATATGCAACTGGAACACCAGATTGTATACTCTACGCAAGCTCATAGCAAACAGCATGATTCTGAAAAGGTCCTGGAACCATGTCCAAGCACGGGTTAAGTTTCCTGCAAATAAAAAAAACATCGACCTGGCAAGCAGATGCTCTCAGGTAGGTAAGTGATCATGCCAATTGCCTGAAAAAGAAACATCCAGCCGAATTCGTGTCGAGTTGATTTTGGCGCGGCCATACCAAATCATCTGCTTGTTGCGTTCTACAGACCCAGCTCAACTTCCAAACACACAGCAAATCCTACACATCCCCTACCACGTATATCGGTTTTCGATACATCCTTGGCCGTACAGATATATCTGTGCCGATCAGTGCTAGCGGTCATGCGGATTCACTGACAACCCATTCGATTATAAACCCCTGAGTCCTAATGACACTTGATGGCTCGTTTACAAAACAATCGACAGACGAAAATCAGTCGTTACTCGTGCATCTCTTCTTGGTGTGCAATAGACCGTATTTAGCTGAAACGGACCTTCAACCGCCAAAACACGTCCCCACGACTACCTTTTCAAACTGGCGCTGGAAACACTATCGTTTTTAATACGCAAATTACGAAATTGCGTGCGTCTTTTCAGGAGACGTGACAGAACAGTGGTGCGAGGTGGATTGGCTCTCCACCATGGGACCTGAAGAGCGGTTCGCTGTGATATACGGCATCATCGTTGCTGCAGCTGTGGTGAGGGAAATAATTATTTTCGAGCTCATTTCAAAGGAATTATACAGAAAGTTGAATATTGGAGAATAAGGTATAAAACAGAAATGTGTAATACACATAATTACACTATTATGTGTAATAGTTTCTGTGTTACACTTACTAATTCTTGATAAGTTTAATACAGAAAGTTGAAGGGATCAAACAACATGTCCACACAACAAAAGGGGATGCTAGCTAAGGTTCCCTTGCAAGGGTATCCTCCCTCAGACATTGCTACTTTTCAAATGATGCAGTTCCGGCAGCAAAGACACAACAGCAGATTACGCTTGTTTGTGGAAACAGATTTAGGAACAGGGACGGATTCTAAAGGCTAGATGAGCCTTGCTGCTATCTTCGAGATGTCTGCCCAATTCAACGGATTGGGTGTACGCCACGCTGGATGGATCTGTTGGTGGAGCGCTGTACTGGAACTCCTGCATCTATTTCTTGGATACCCCATTGCAAGTTCTGCCTGAAAATCATCACATGCGATACACAGACCTGGCTAGTTACCTCCAGTAAGCTAGTGATTGCATGAATGATCACCCAGCTTCTTCAATGCAACTTGATAATCTTCAGCTAGAGCTGACATCATTTTTCTCAGCCCTCAAGCACAGACGCACCTTAATACAAATTGTTGTCTCAACATGGTCATTTCTTCAACCATGTCAGCTCGCAAACCAATATTAGGTTCCTATTTCACCAACCTCTGTGCATTTCATACACCATATGGGGAAATTTCATCCATTGTCTGGATTCAACAAAAAATACCCTTTTTTGCAATTTTCCAGCTTCCACTCTGTGCCTCTTTGTTCTGTATCGCGGTAGAATTGAACGGTGAGACTGTTTCTTGGTGTTTTAAACAGCTTTTTTTTTCGATAGGATGACCCACAAAACTCTCTTGCAAGGCATCTACTTCACTACCTCACCGAGACGAACATCCTCTTCATTATGACGCTTGTATTGGCGTGATTTCTTCAGCACCCTTCTTCACACAATATGCAACATGCTTATTTGCCACATGAAACTCCCGACTCAAACCTCAATGACTGGGAATCACACCCACTCATTGCAACCCATGATTGCGTCAAGGTCCAGTGAATATTGCGGATTTCATCGATATGCTCAGTCACAACCATAGAACTGTCGGTTTTTACTGTATGCAGGCAGCAACTGGGTGTGCAAGCAGACTGGCAATGGGAATAGTGGTGCGAGTTGCTGCTCGTGCGCACCGTATGTTTCTTGACAACGCGGTGGAAATTTTGCGCGCGGTAACCACACCCAACGCCGCCGCTCAAACGTGCAGGTAGGAGCAAGAAACTGATCATGACAAACTTGCATGCTTGAGCGGGCAAACATCCTCTTGTGATATGTCATTGTAGCGTGAACCCTGTCATCGGCCAATGAATTATCAAAGTTGGTTTGGTGTGTCATCTTCGATTTGCAAGTGATCAATTCACCAATCAAACAGAAAAACCCATAATAGGTACTACGTCCGCCGATGATTCGTACAATGGCCATGCTGGGGTGGTCGGTCATCTTCAATGAGCGAGTGATAAGAACCAATAATCTAATCAGTCGCCATGAATACTTGTGTGTGTATGTGTGTGTGTGCGTCTTCTTTGTCGCAGTACTTTAGCTGCTTCTTCATGAATGAAGAGGAGACTTCCAATTGTCCCTTAGTGCGTGGTTGCGAAATGAAGCAGCAGTTTCTAAAGCTTGCGCATTGAGACAATGTTTGTGACGGTTTGATGAGCTCTTGGCGTGATTGTTTGAACGAGATGCATTTAGGCCAGGATAATTGGACCTCGTTCCTGGCTGAAAGTGAACTAGAAACTTAGATATCATCCAGCCCTTCATATATGGAAAAGCTGTGTGGACGAATGTGAAAGCATCTGCTGGTTATCACACCAATGCTTGCCAGTTGTCCGAAGTGATATACTGCTAGTGCATAACACCTAATTTGTCCATATAGGGGCGTACTTGTGCATTGATCGCTGGTTATTGGAAATATTCGAGGGAGGGTGGCGGAAGAAGTGTATGCACCAGATTGAGGGTCTGAGCAAGTTGCATGGAATTGCCAGAACCGTATATACCCGCTTACCATTTTTGGATGGCCCAGATGGTAGGGCGACGGCTTCCCACGCGGTTGACCCGAGTTCGAGTCCCGACATGGGTGGGTAGTTCATGGGTAGATCGAGCCCCGGCATGGGTGGGTACTGCCTCGGCAGATGATTTATCAAAGGCCATGCTGGCTGGCTGGTCATTTTCGATTTGCAAGCGATAACACCAATCGCTCAACAACCACCGTGAGTACCGGTGGCTCAAAACATTTTTTTTTGTATTATCATCATTATTTCCCCCCACCTCTTTTCTTTCCCCTTGATACAAACCCTGTTGACGCACATGCTGGTGTGCTGATACTGGTACCAGTGCAAAGGGGGCCAGGGAAATCCATGTGTCGTCCAGACTTCCCCCCTTGCACAAGGCCAGAAATCTCATCATCTACGGGTGCTTTCAGCTGCTTCTGCACGAAGATCAGGTGTGATCACATTACAGAATAATGTACAATACCTTGGCATCTACTATATGTTCTGTAGCTTCTGGGAACCCACATGTAGGCGACGCAAACTTGTCGGCTTGAGCTGAGGGACAACTCTTTCATCAGCCTCCTGAGGGTTCCCAGAGTTGTCCCTCCTGAGGGATAACTCTTCTGGATGATGAAAGAGTTGTCCCTCAGCTCAAGCCTGGGTTTTATAACCCTAAACCTCCTGGGGTTTAGGGTTATAAAACCCAGGAGGTTTTATATGAACTCTCATGTAAAACCTCCTGGGTTTACATGAGAGTTCATATTACAACCAGTCTGTACCAGCAACAGCATATCAATAACGCATCGTATGAATTACCCAAAAAGTCAAAGGGATGCCTTTTCTGAAACAACCTGTCTGCTATCACCCAAAAAGCAACAAAATCTACAAACATTGCCTGTAGCTGTACATTGCTCTTGGAAGTGATCATGTTTCTTACCCGCGAGAGGACTAAAT
>NHOP01001420.1:0-10921 GCA_018697155.1 Pyramimonas parkeae | reverse complement strand
TTCGTTCGCCAAGGAGATACACATGGGCCATTGTGCTAGCTTCAGATGTAGGATTTATTGGTATGCCAACACCATCTGTGGACCTTCCCGGTTTTGGTGTCCTTGCCATCTTTGGCGCTTTCGTCTAGATTGTGTGTTAGAATCACACAGCATGTGGTGTATGGATAAAGCAGCTAGATTAATTCTGCGTGATCCAAACACAACTAGAAGAATCACAACATATGAGCTTGGTTTACTCGAGAGTTAATGCTTCAAGAATCAGGTGGTGCGCTAGCATGATAGCGATGGCCATTGGCATAGCCACCATACTATGTGGTGTGTCAGAATAGGAGGCATTGGCTATTGTGTAGCCATGAGTAGGGTTTATGGATATGACAATGCCATCACTATGGTAACTATTGATCAGCGACTCGGTTGATACCCCGAGTATATAAACCGGGGATTTATGGTTTAGGGTTGGGGTTACCCTGTCGCTAAACAATACTCAATTATTCGTACAATCCATCGTAGCCCACTTGCCCCCCGTATGGGGGGCGCCAGACGTTTATCACAATAATGGGTATAGTTCGAGCATCGGCTGCTGTGAACGGCATGATGGATGGTCGCTTTATTGTGTCTTTAGACAAATCACTTAGAGACGGTCAAGACGTAAAATATGGAGTAAAGAGCCAAAGTACCTTGACGTGTTCTCCACTGAAATATGATTTCATATCATTATCGACCAATGATGGCTGTCCTGACGATTCCACAGTTCCTCATTTCCAAATATGACCGGGATATCCCGCAGAATTCTGGACATGCCAGATCGCTGCCTGATTCGCTAAAGTGGCGTGACTCGGAGGATGAAGAAATGGCATATACTTTAGATAAAGGCACTCGATTGCAATGCACCTTGTCTGTCACTAGATGTACTTGCGATCACCACAATCTTGGTTGATTCCCTGAAGTGGTCTCCTTTCAACACAAATGACATACATGAAGCGAGGCGAGTAGTTTGCGGATTCCAAGAAACACCAAATGTACATGATGACCCCCGCGTAACGCATGCTCCAGTGGCGTCTGATTCATCGCTTATATTCTTGCTACCTTTAAAGGTTCGACATGGATTGAAGCTGAACAATGCTTTATATTTGCTTTTCTCACTTTGCCACTAGAAAGTGAAATGTGGGTACGTTTTCTTGAGAGCTATAAAAATTCATCCGTGGTACAATGTTGCCAACCTACACAAATCGCTCCATGAGCGGGAGCAAACAACGTTTGAGTGATATGTCTTGCAGCACATCAGGCTTACGTAACTTGACCCTTAATTGCGCAGACTTCTTGCTGATCCGTGCTTTTTACTCTTCGGGTCAAGGAAATTGCCTGCTACTCTTTCGGATGCGCGTCGACCATCATGTGTTGCAATCTCGGATTAAGACTAAGTTGATCGCGGGTACGCACGCATCAGGGGTGATTCAAAGACAGATTCATTCATGGGCGTGAAGCATTCCGGATACCACGAACCATTTACAAAATACGGTTTAATCGGACCGAGGGCGCCATCTCCTTGGAAGAACGTCAAAATGCCCGACTGGTTATCGACTGTACTGTTTTGGCGAGCAAGCGTGTCTTTTCTCCTATGGCTACTCATACAAACTTGCAATAATCTGTTGAAACACCCCAATCTTGCATATTTCTTAGGAAATTGGCTGCATCGCTGTTGTGGAGGCATGCTCATTTGGAGGTGATGCAGCTTGTGGTTTACTTGGTTGGGAGTGGATGGGTATGCCCCCTCCGCCCTCAATGTACTTGGGGTTCACGAATATAATCATCAGAAGTATTGTGTTATTATTGTTCTGGCACAATTCCGTATGTGTAAAAGAACACACTCTTGCTGCTATGCGTATGTTGCGGCGCGTGAACATTGTGAACATCGTAAGCTTGATATATGGATGGTCTCAATCTTGGTAAGTGTGCAGGGAATCTTCATGCAGATCTTCCCATAAACTGCGACTTAGAATGGGTAGCAGACTCGATTGATGAATCATACGCTCTCGTAAAGTGTTTTACGTGAACCGTGATCTCGTAGCCGGTTTTAGTCATAAGCAAGTTGCAGTTGCAAGTCTTCCACTATGGCTGAACATGTTATAAATTTTGACGCCTGTAAGGACTATTTTGGGACTCCATTGCTTTTTGATTGAGTTTGTGGAGACTGCCCTTTCATTGCTTATGCATGTGAACAGCCAAGGGACAATGTTTATGTCGTACAACCTGACTACTCACAACCGATCCAAGCACATCGAACTCAAACAAACTTTGGAACCACTAGCTCACTCATAGTGGTTGTTTAGGCGGTTGGTATGATCACTTACTCATCGATGATGACCCGCTAGCCAGCATGGCTTCAGATGTCGAATCGTCAGCTGAGGTAGCTAAATGTCGAATCCAAGACGTCCCGGGCAAGAGTCGTCGCCCTATCACCCAAGCCATCCGAAATGGACCTCAGATACAATATGATCCAAGATTTCAACAACAAAGTCATTACGTTGAGATACATCAGCACACAAAGGATCATCGCATATATTTTGAACAAGGCTTTGAACCAAAAAAACATAGATAATTCATGCAAAAGCTTTTCCAAGACGAGAAAACGACAACCGCTTCAACAACTATTATCTAATAGTGATTTTCGCTGTTTACGGGTGTGTGATGGTACTAGACGAATGCGACGTTACTGCACAGTACTTAGTGCTAGTCACTTTGCCCGAGTGAAATAAGCAAGATTGGAAGAGCATATTAATCGATCGAATGAGTTATCGGATCGATTACAAACCATGCAATCGCTAACATGAAACGCGTAAAGGAAGACTGTTTCATCACTTTGAGTATACGCTAGCACACATTACCACTCCTTAAACATCCGTCAAATTCAAAGTATCACATTGTCGGAGGTCATGCTGACTTGGCGGGTCATCTTCGATCAGCATATCGATTGTTCTCACCGCCTAAGCACTCACTATAATAGGTTTTGCTGTCAAAGTACTTGAATCATCCAATAGATCGCTAGGGTCATTACCTTGAATGTAGCATCGAGGAGATTTAGATTCGTAGGAATAGCGGTGTGGACATGCGAATAGCGAGACAACATCCATACGATCTGCCGAATGATGTAATTATGGTGGTGCATTGTGATTGGTCGGCCAGCTTATTTAGCGCCCGTCCCTCTTTGAATCCATGCTAGCCTTGTTGCCTAGCTTGCCGTGACCAAACAGAGAATGGCGACTGCAGCACTACCAAATCATCGATAACTGCCTCGGCTGATGATTCATCGACGGCCATGATGGTGTGGCGAGTCATGACCGACAAGCTAGTGACTATATGTTAACCACGTTAATAGTTACTATGATAGGTGTTGCTTCAGCCGATGATTCATCAAGCTCGGCAAGTCGCCTCCAATTTGCAAGAAATCATACCCGAACTATATCGAGATGGGGACTGCCTCGACCGATGATTCATCGAAAGGCCATGCTGGCTTGGGGGGTCATCCTCAGTAAGCAATCAAGTGTGTCTACCGCCTAAATCATCACAAGTTCGGTACTGTCTAGGTCAATGATTCATCAAAGACCATGTAATTGTGGTGGTCATCTCAAATTAGCGAGTGAGTATGCCAAATGCCAAAAACAATCACCATGACAAAAGTATTGCTTCGGGCGATGCCAAAGGTCATATTAGCTTGGCGAGTCATGTTCATTAGCGAGTGACTATACCAATCGCATAAACAAATACCACGATGATTGGTGATTTAGAAATTTTCATTGCCTTGGTGTTTTACATTGCGGTTTGAATAGATCCCACTTGGCAACAGGCGTGGGCAACGCTCGTGGCAAGGGGATGTAACCTCCGAATGAACCCCTTGCAATGTGGGGTACTCACTATGCTTGCATTATATGATTGTTGCACCATTGATTTGAGACACTCTAGTCGAGATGTTATTTCACACGAATTGCTCCGGACGAATTTTACACAACGAGACCCTAATGTCATCATCAGTCCTAGCAATACAAGGAGCAACACACACTAGGGGAGCTGTTTCAAATTTTCAATCACCATGAAAACAATGATTCAAAAGGTTTGTTCCTTTGTCTCCCCACCATCAAAATGACCACTGTCATTTGCGGGATTGGGGTTGAGACAAAGCCGTGAAAGCTCGTGGTTCAAAAGTGTTTCGATTGGTTTTTTTACATTATTTTGTGAGAACAATTTCATTACTTGTTTTCATCATCATCATATCATTTTTACTTGTCATCATGATTTTCGTTATCAGTATCACTCATTGTTACCATCATGTATCATTCTTCATATTAGTGTTCTTATCATTATTTGTATCATTATTATTATTCTTGTTGCTATCATGATTATGACCATGATTATCAGAACGATTAATATTTTGATTATCATTTTTGCTATTATTATCATTACTATCATCATCCTATCATTTTCCATGTTGTGAAGAAAGCAATAGTAATATCATTACTATTATCATCTGAACATGTTCATTTTTATCCCATCATCTGCCCAAACCCGCTAGTATGATCGCTTTCATTCATCTTCAAAACCGTGGGTGTATTCCTATGGATTCGAGATCTCCAACAAGTTCAACTGTGGTAAATTGTACTTGGTTCTTTTGGGGTTTCACACGAAAGCACTTTTGGGTTGTCCAGCGGCCAAAGCGATCCCGACTCTTTTCGCACTAGCAGCGGAGTGGTTCGCCTCTTGCGCTACATTTCGTGTGCCCCCAAAAAAATCCGTAGAAAATATTTGGCAAATCCTTGAAACTTCGGTTGAGTCTTGTCTGCGTTGATAATTGCTGCGCCTCTTCGGGTGATAAACCTGAACGCGATCATGGGGCAGGTCGAAATGGCTCAAACTGCTTACGCCAAAGTCGTTCTGCACGCGCTGAAGCACCCATCAACATCGGTGAATGGTGTGTTGATCGGAAAGCCGGGATCGTCTGGACTTGTGGTGACGGATGCAGTGGGTATGTTGCATGGGCAGCTAGCACTTGCACCACTTATCGAAGTTGCACTTGCTCAGGTACGCCCTGTTGCGTTCCAAAGTTGTATGGGACGCAGATGTTGTCGTGCGATCAAATCATGAGATGTTTCGATGCTGTTTAGGACGTAGATAAAAGATTCTATTTGAGCTTCCTCCAGGGCTCAAAGGATTAGGGCAGCTTTGCACACAGGTTTGCTCCTGGTTTGATGTACCAGCTTTCAGTTGGAACGCTTCACCAGTAATTCTATTTTACCAGTATACTATTTTGGGCAGATTCGTATGATGTATGACAGAAGTATTCAATTAGTCAATGCTATACGCTGTTAACTGCTGAATCAACACCACCGTCCCCGATAATGTCTGTGCTCTCCCATCGGTTTCAAAAAAGTATCACATCGTTCATGTAAAACAAAACAATGGCACAGGCGATACTCAATTCGTCGATAGAACACTGCGTGCATGGGCTGTTCGGAGTCTCCCCAAACCTATATCTGATGACAATAATCTGCCAACCAATTTCATGATTTAACCGCTATAGAAGAGGCACTTTTCTCAAGTGCGAAATGGGCCGTAATAAAGATTGATATGATATTTGACATTGGATATCATGGCGGTCATTTCGATGACACCCTTCTCGTGTTCAGACAATACCAAAATTTAGGCATCATATGTGATGGAATCTGATCCCAGGCTCTTGAAGTGTCCATCAACTTAACGGACTAAGATCTCTTAATTCCACTCTATTTGGCGCATTTTGTTGTGGCTGCATTTATTGTGAAAGGAATCGAGTCACCTGGAGTGCATGCCCATCCTCCAAAATGTTCTGTTCTCATCTCTTGGTTATCACATGACCACTGTGTACAGGAGCCCTTTCAAATGTATCGTCTGTGCTTGAACTACGATCACGGTAGGAGATATACTACTCTGGGTTTCATCATATTCAGTTTACATGATACAAGATGGATTAGGTTGGTCTGAGTCTCCGCTTGAAATGTCTAGAGTACTGTGTATACCTCGTTTCCGCATTTTGCCAGTGCAATCATGTCGCTGTGCCGCAGATTGAGGGACACTTTACAGATCAGGGTCTTAGTATTGTGGGCTACTACCATGCGAACGAGCGACTACGGGACCTGGAGATGGCCTCTGTGGGGAAGAAGATTGCCGACAAAATCGCAGCGCGATGCCCAGAGGCGGTGGCGTTGCTGGTGGATTGCCAGAAGCTTGACAAACTTCTCGATCCAAACCCTCCATGTGTACTGAAGGTAAGTCAGAACACTCTTTACGATTGTGTAGGACAGACTACCAGCCCAACCTGCGTTGAGGAGTCACACACTGTGGATTCAGCAGTATTGCTTTCACCCTTTTCCTAAGCACATGAATGCTTGAAACATGCTGCACAACAAGCAAATGACGAAGTGTGCCTTCACATGAAGCCTAAGCTGCGGGGGATCACGGCGCAGCTCCTTGAACGTTTGCATTGTTGTCCATGTGTGGATATTGCACGCTCGCACGCAAGCGCAAAAGCTCTTATTTGTTGAATGAATCTAGCACAATATAATTGTGATCCCTCATGTACCGGGATCATGAATGATGCCTACGTGTGTTTGGCTCCTCCGCATAAGCTGCTCCGCCATAAATGAGTGTGTTTGCATTCCATCCAATATTTATATTTCGGCCTAAGACATTCCTTATTTTGCGGTACGATTCCGAATCTGAATCTCCTCCCCACGTCACTATATGCTTTTGCCATGTCAATCTTATTCGGAGACCGATGCACACTTTACTTTTGCAGTGGTCCAATTGCCGTTCGCAGATCTACAGAGTTGTTTTGGTGTAGCGAGCACAACCAAGGCCAGGACATATTCATTTTTTCTTTCTCGCAAGTGACGAATGATTACATATAATTTGGCTCCTCGAAGCGAGGCTACCAATAGAAACGTTACATCTGAGCTGAAAGTACTCCCTGCTGGAAATTGATTGCGTGGTTGCAGATGTACACACGCCTTGGGGGCAAGTGGAAGGCAGAGGAGACTGAGCCCAGGTATGTCTCTGATGTCTGTACTGTAGGAATATAACAAGTTGTGGTGTATAGCAACAAACCGTGGTATGCCAGTCGTCATGGTAAATGACAATCCTAAGGATGATGGAAAGATTTCATTTGCCTTTAGCAGCTGCCCATGTATGGCCCGCCAGAGAATGCAGATGATAACACACTCACTTCAGCCGGCTTGTCACTCTCTGAGGTTTTGAACCCTTGAACTGCAGGAGTTTTTGACCGATATGTTATGAAACTAACGATGATATGCTGGTATGCTGGTATGAGCAGTCCCATTTTGTGAATGCAAACAGCCTGCCCTGCTTACCCACCTATTCGTAATGTTGCTTTGACTCATATTGTGCTGGGCTCTCTATGATCTCGACCAAGCAGTTATTTGACACCATTGAATACTATGAGGTAGATTCTCTCTTGCAGAAACGCAGAATTAAAGAAAGTTGCAAGGTTGAACATTAGCGCATATCCAGATAAGTATTCTTTTCAATGGATATCAGCGGAAATCACAAGGTTTAAAATGCTATTTCGGCTGATATCCATTGGAAAGGATATCAATCTGGATATGCCCTGATGACGAGTCTTGCAACTTCACTAGTTCTAAAGAAAGTTGGGCATGCAGGTGATGATATGGAAGGAATCGAGCAACCAGCTCTTTCCACTCTGTACCATGCTGGTGTGTGTGCGTGTAACGCTTCGTCCATTGTGAATCTAATTGACAAAGCCATGCCAATACATGCATTTAGACACATCAAAATAACAATCAGTGTGGCCGCTTGATAGTTTCCCTCCAGCCAGCATGGTTAACGCGCAATTGTCAGATGAGGTGACCTCCCTTGTTGGAGCTAAATCAAAAGACCATCTGGTGATAGATCCAGATGCCTTTTTTATGATTCCAATCCACATGGACGTTGTCAGCAATTATTTGCTCTCAGCCTACCAGTTTGTTTTCGTGTGCTACGGATGGATAAGAAAAAGCAGGAAGATGGTGCCGCGATATTTTCTTCAAGCCATTTTCTTCACGGGTTGAGTTCGAACTCTGTTCTTGGTGGCATCAAGAAAAAATAGCACCTTGGTAAATAACGACAGGATGTTGTTTGTCGCCGACCACGTCGGGTGGCCTTGTTGGTAGGGTGTCGGCTTGATTTCGTTGCCTGATTACAAGCCCGGACATGGGTAGGTATTGCGTTGAGTATTGGTTTAACATGGGCCATGCTGGCTGGCGCGTCGTCTTCTATTGCGAGTGATAATACTATCCGACTCAGCAATCACCATGATATTATTTTCGGTATTCAATTATGACTGTAACGCTGATTGCCATGCGGATGTCTTGTGAGCCTTCCAAGCATGACTCGAGAGTGATGTGAATAGATGAGCAGAAAGATGACGACCAGGGAATGTGTCTGAACAGCAATTTGAAGTTCAAGGAAGCTGGAACAACCAGCCTGGTAGCTGAATTTGTACAAGAAGGGCGTTTCAAGCGGGTCTACGATTTTCTTGACCACGTGGAAGACATGACATGGTACGAGGAGGAGGGAAGTAACCTCTCTGGGATTTTGATGTCAAATTTTTGAAGATTTATATTGTCTTTGAGTCCACCACGCTAATCGCGCCGTTGTG
The DNA here is from genome assembly GCA_018697155.1 of Pyramimonas parkeae. Lineage (NCBI taxonomy): Eukaryota > Viridiplantae > Chlorophyta > Pyramimonadophyceae > Pyramimonadales > Pyramimonadaceae > Pyramimonas > Pyramimonas parkeae. The sequence continues at coordinate 2,217 of NHOP01001420.1, read as the reverse complement.
TCTCTGGACGTGCATAGTGTGTATGAATTCAACATAGCAGATGGTTGTCCGGAAACTGGCAACGTGAAAGTGGCAGACGTCCCCACAATGCAATAGCAAACGTGCCAATTGGCAACAGTGCCAAGCCTTTTACCTGGATTTTCAGCAGTGCACAGCCCCACGTGGTTGAGTGTTTGATTGCGTATTTTTTTTTCGCAATTTTTTCCACGTGCGCACTTATGGCATCGGATTTGTTGTCGTTATCTCAGAATCCTCTTCCTTTTTGTGTTGTCTGTTTTCAGTTTTGGCATTCTGCTTCATCATCCAAGATGCCAGTGGGCTATACCCACCATGACACTGTGTAAAATTATCTTGGGTAGCTGGTAAGCTACGCCTATCGGTGTGCTGGAGCCAAAATCTGGCATGTGTAGAGCTTGCCAACTTTCATGCAGGGGCCCATGCACGGTATAGACTGTGTGCCTTGAACAATCTGTACAGGAGGATCTTTTCACACGAAAATACTCCAAAGGATGTTGAGGAGATTTTCAACAGTTTACTCTGCTGCACAATTTATCAGAGTTGCAACACTTGCACCACACTAAAAGTCATGTGCCAATGTGTATTCAGCGAAGTGGACAAGCCTTTGTTTTGCATGTAATCACTTTCAGACTTACTTAAGGATATTTCATGCTGCCAATGTCTCAAAACACTATGGTCGCGATAATTCAGTCTGAGCAGTGATGGGGATTTACCACAACTGTTGAATATCCATTGAGTTCCCCCCCACCACTCGTCATTGACAGAAGCCTGCCGGGCACATAGTTTTGTGAATGCGCAAGCACCACTACACTTGTATCATGGTCCATGCACGTTTGCGTTTGCAATGTCAGGAAGCTTGTTTTGGGATTGTAAAGTGCTGTTCATCAAGACAACTCAAATGATTTGCCATTCATCAGCACACCAGAGTCGGTTGGATGCATGGTCGCTGTACCTTGTACTGATACGGAGCTTGGGGATGCTTGGGATTTGTTTCAGTGATTGGTTGAACACTGCGTTGATGGATTAACAAGATCCGATGTAAGGAAGCCAAACAATATTGTAGTTGATATGTGAAGATCATGTATTCAGAACTTAATGAAAAGTTACAGGGAAAGCTGTCACGCACTCTGCTGAGTCAATGGATATTTTCGAACCAACTTGTGACCCTGAGCATTTCCCAGCAGAAACTCTAGCGTGACGAGAACAGAAATGCCAGAGGCATGACATAGCTGATTTGTGTGATATATCGAAATTGCTTCTGAGAAAACATGGATAAATGCACAGATTGCCATGAGTGTCCCGAACAGTATCACCAATGTTAGGCCTTTTCATGTTCATGGACTCTCAGTACGATTTCTTGGACCGCTTAGACGACTCTTCACTGTAGCTGGAGAAATGACCATGGCGAGACTCACTGGACACCTCCTAGGGTGAAATTGGGGAATGGTTTGGGCATTTCGGAGTCAGTGCACTTTGTCTGGAAGCGAACAACCATTCAAAGATCTAAACAACGCTCGTCAGAAACCCATCATGTTTGTTTGTGATCCAGCAGTTTGCTTCATCACAGACTGTTTCAAGGTGCATGTGTTGCAAATCTTCAATGAAACAGCTAAGTGCTGAGGCCACGAGAGAATGGCTGGAAGTAAACACCAATTATCTTTATCATACTTTGCATACCAAGTGAAGACCTCTGATTTCGCGATGAGTTACAACATGGAGATGATGTCTCCAAATGGCAACTGTACACTTTACTCTCTCAACACATGTGTATACTCATTTCTTCAACGTAGGTGATTTGGATGATTCACCATCATGCAATCGCGCCACTATAATGCGAAGCACCAATGAAAGGCGCAATAGTTTTGCAAGTGTAATTGACACCAATCTGGATGCCGTGCTCTCAGCATGCATGCAATATAATCAGGTGCACAAAAGAAAGAAACATGCGGTTTTTTGTGGCTAAATAGACTGCGCATTATTCATTTGCAATTTCTGTGTGATATCTTGGTCTGTGCTCATTTTAGCCAATAAGTGCAGGGGCTCTCTTCGATGTATAGAGGCGCAGGATTGACACGAAGTTGGAAAACGAAAGCTACATGAACGAAGTATGATTCCAGAACCGCACATTCCTCGCCACGTCGCTCCTCAAATTGATACCCTTAACATGTGTGCAATTGCAAAAGCATGGAGCCTGCACGA
>NHOP01001419.1:0-10923 GCA_018697155.1 Pyramimonas parkeae | reverse complement strand
CAAAATTGGAATTCACAACCAAAACAGATTGAGTGTGTTGTTTCTTGATCTCGCAGTGAATCGATCTCAGCGTAAGTTAGCAACTCGTTTCTTAACCTTGTTTGATGAGCAAGCTGGCTAGTGCTTGAAAAAGTGTGTCTGACATCCGACCTTATGTTTTCACCCAGCAAGTGAATGCACTTGCATTCAAAGCACACTTTCAGCCGCTGCCTTTTTTTCTTGGAAGACAAGGGAAAACCCGCCCGAGATTTGAAATCTCAAATGTGAGGAAGCTTCTCAGGGCCCGCAGTCCCTTACCGATCAACCAAATCCAGTTCTCTCACATCTACTAATCAATCGCTCATGGTACATATGGTGACAGCAAGTTCTCCAACATGCAGAGGGCTTGCTGCCTCCCTTGATATGATTTACGGGCGGCCTCCGATCACGGGCTTTACCATGTTTACGATTCTAGCCGATTGACGCACAGATGTGCAATTATCAAATGTTCAGGCATGTATGGTGCTGTGGCTATACCTCCGTGGGCACAAGCTCCCCTCTATCCATGCACTCTTTCGCGCGCAAGCCCATGGGAGTGCCTGCAGCGGCCGCCTCGCGCAATACATCCCCTGCTGATACATGCACAAGTCCCAGCTTGTCGCATGCCAGCTTGCACTGAGAGCCACCAAACCCAACGCGCACTTCTTACTGTTCGGGGAAAATCTTAAGCATCTTTGCAGGATACTGTGTCCTGGTTTAAACAACATATAAACAGTCAAACATACTTCTGATCGCTTTGAGCTGCCGGTTTACAGCTGCTCATCAGGTGGACACACACTGCGGTAACCAACTTATCTTGTTGGCCCTCAAATTCACTCTGCATTCAATACTTGGACTTGATGGGGGGATGTTCCTCGAAGTCTTTTTTCTATTTAGACGGTAAAGCAAGAATGTTTTGATGAGTTGCTGCCAAACTTGCACCTTCAAACTCAAGCAGGCTTTCGGCAAAATTGGTTGTATTGGACTTGGATAGCGCCGAATCAATATAGAAGTGAGATTTCAATAATTGCTCACCTGCGTACCCTTGCCTGATCCTGGGGCACCGACGACAATTACGCGCAAGGCTTCTTTTGTAACCCTGGCTTCCCTAGGACCGGCTTCTGCGGCAGCTGCTGCTGCTTGTACAACTAGGCGGTGTGCATGGTCATGATCTGACAATTTTCCCTGTGGCGCAAGTACACAATGAAACAATCAATCACCGCTTTCGGATACACATGTTACTTCTGTTCGTGTCACTTGTGAAAATCATGAATCATATGTGTGGATTTGCAAGGATCAATCGCGAGTCAATCTCAAAATGGGTTAGCGCGCCGAAATATCGTAATCAACAAATTCATGCTCGTTCAGCATGATATCATGATTGGTTTGTAAGGAAGCAAGTGAAATTCAGGGTATCGAGGGAACTGTATTCCTATCATGAAGCTACCAGCGCCACGCGCGGTCTCATGTGTGACTTGCACCCATGGAAATGCTCACTCATTATCTAATAACGACATCTCCATGTGTTTTGTACCTTGGTGGGTGTATGAAAAACAGTTGGGAGCCATGAAGAGCAAGTAAAGCAGAACATCATCTGTACAAAAGGGGCGTGGGGACTTGCATCACGGAGAAAGCGAGACAGAACAAAAATCATCTGTACTTTTTTCATGAATTGCTCGTGGTACGTGCAGTTGAATACATGTCGAGAAGCACAGCAACACGTTGTTCGACACGTAACATGCCAAACAACGATTATGCTTGTGCATACACACAACAAGAGCAGATCATACTGCGAAGGAAAACGTGATGGTTTCATCATGTACAAAATCAAAAGCATCATGCGAATCCATCTTTGATTCATCATAAATGTTTATGCATATTGGTGTTTGGCAATTGTGTTCGACGGCTGGTCCGAGACATCAAGCACCTTTGGAAAACAAGCACCACGAGCATTACGCTGGGGCCAGGAAGCGTAGCAAGCATGGTGACAAGACAAAGTTAATGCGTTGCACGACTTTTGTATCGAATCTATTTTTGGGCGACATGTTGGTGTGAAACACGATGCGCGCACGACGGTGGGCATGGACGCGTGCATCGCGCAGTGGTTGGGGACTCGCTTCATGATCTCCGTACTCGATGTTGTGAATGCTTAGATGACGTGGAGTCGAATGGTCCAATCATCAAGAAGGCTCGAGTTGGTGTGGCCACCGTCCGCCTGCACGTATGTAATCCTGAAATACGCTAATCAAGCTACGTGGGGTAGTGCGATCAGAGGTTCCCCGTGAAGTTGTCCAATTGAAGCAACACATGATATCAAAGATGGAAAACATTGATGTCGCTCGCACCTTTCACCAGTCAATCCGTTCCTTCGAGGATCTCATTGATTAAACAGTTTTGAGTCAGCAGATATCAGGGTGATTGTTTAGGCGATTCGACTCAAATCGTACTTAACCCCCCTGGCCGGCATGGGTCTATAAAACCATGTGGCCATAATCCATCTTCAATTTCGACCCAGCCGGGAGTGGACAACATTTTGTAGCCAATCGAGGGAAACGATTTGCTGAAAAAAAGCTAAACACACATGCCGAGCAACACGAGAAGGAGACATACATGGCGAGCAACATTCATGGTCTGGGACCCTTCAACTTAGATGTCATTGATATAAGAATCGTAAATTGCAAGCACCAAGAAATATACGGGACAACCATGTTGGATTCACCCCTTGCCAAATGAATCCTGCCACACCTACCCGCAGCAGCGTCTAGAAGTGTGTGGAGAGCGTGTACATGAAGTACTCCCGGGTGACAGGGCCTTTAATAGCATACCGCCTGGCAACCCCCCACCCAGGTGTCTATTTCCGTCATGGCGGCTTGCATGACCACGAGCCTCATTCACATTTCTTCATCCAGCGCTAGGATTTCTAACGATCGTGTGAAGCATTCTGGCGTTCGCAGTTCCAACAATCGCGTGTCCATATCAGGCGCTCGTGCCTCTCTCAGCTCGCGCTCTCAAGTTCGTGGTCAAGGCCTGCAATATGTAAATCGAAGGGCCATCGTTGCTGCTCGTACATCGCGCTTTGTGGTGTCGGCGAAGAATGTGCGTTTGATATATTTCAGCTTGCGCGTCGCTGCTACGCCATGATTGTGAGATATCGCGCACTCTGTATGCGCACACGCCATCGTGTGAATACACGCCATACGCGCACATGGCAAGCTGGGCAACGTGACGCTCATTGTTGGCTCATGTGTTTGATTTCATTGTCGTATTCCGACATATAATTCATTTTCCCGAAGAATGTGACAATGTTGTTCAATGTCCATCGATTCCATCAAAAACCACGTATTACTGCTCACACCTAGCTTCTCACGCCCGTATGCCAGTACTGCAACATAACGATTTTGGAATGTTTTATTTAGGTTGTATATACCGTGCGTCCAGATGCTGATGGAAATTGATTTCGTGGATCGACCCGTGCGCGTTCGCTTAAGAACACTCAAGTCATTGCATGGATAAACAGAAGGTGTATCTTATTCTCGCTTCGTCTTGTGATGAGTTTGCAGCTTTGGACGCACATCGCACAGTTGACAACGTTTTCCAGGAGATATTCAGTATCTTCGGAAGAATTATTCAAAAGGCTTTGTATTGGACTGTACTTGTGGCTATGCGGCCACGTCGTGTTTCCTTCAAGCCGTGAGCCTGCACGCGAACAACAGCTGGGATGCAACTAGTCAAGGATTTTCGAGCCTGCGTTGATGTGGACTAGGAATTTCAATCGAGATGCTGCCAGTTATATTCACAATACTGAATGGAAGGTTTGTGATGAATATGCTGGGTGGCGGTGTGTGAGCTTATTCAGACGATCATCGCTGGTGCTCCCGCCTCTGGAAAGGGAACTCAATGTGAAGGCATCGTCAAGGTGTGATCCTATGCATGCGTTGAAACGCATTGCCATGAGTCTGTGATGAGACTTTGCGATCGTAGTGAAGTGATCGCATTTCCGCACCAGATTCAAGGGGTGAATCATCTCGGAGCCGCTGACTTGTTCTTGGGACTTGCCTCGAAAGCACTTGAGGACCTGCGTGGAGCATGGCGGCACGGAATAAATCAGTCGCTGAATTCGTAATCATCGAAGCTCTGATTATATTCCTTTTCCCTATCGGTACTCGATCGGTATGGTTTAGGTATTCGACCTATGCTGCCTTGTTCACGGCAGCTGCATGCCAAGGCTCCCTGCATGTATGCACATGGCTTTCCACACGAAAGAGTTTCAATTGTAGGCTCTAAATTTCACTTCCTGCTGCGAAAACGTGAACTGTTTCTCTGTTGAGAATATGCGCTCTGCTTGAACCCTCATCATCTGTGCAGATCAAGCAGTTCACATTGAATATGGTACAACACAGGGCCAATGTGGATTGTCATCGTAATTTTGGAAGGGTCATTTGGAGATGGACTATATATTCGTGGATTTCTAGAATGTAGGATTGCTCTGCAGCTATCAACTTAGCATTTATGCGACTTTGTAGAACCCTTGAACCATGGCCTCATGCAGTACAAGTTTCTGTACCACACTCTGCACCATTTTGTATTATGGCTAAAATAAGTTCATAAGTATGGATTGATTGTTGTCTGTGTATGTTTCGAGCTTGTGTAAAGGTAAAGCACATGATCTTGGACGGACCCAGCAAGTGATATCGTTAAGTGCATTATCCCGATCTGTGGTTAGGTCATCCTTGTTATTGCTTGCATTTTCCCTCTAAGTGCATCCAGTAATCTCGTTTACATATGCGGACCGGCAACCAACTACATATGAGACACAAAGAGGTTGTTGCAAATTGATCGTTATAGCTCAGCAGACAATCCTGATGAGGGTTGACGAGACACATCGTCCTTGGACCACGCAACCCGAGTGTTGACGGAACGCGCCTTTTGAAAGGTGGTGTCTTATGTGCCGATTGAATTTAGCACATGATTTGATTGACACTGCTCCTCGCCCTTTTGATAAGGGTCATAGGTGTGCTCATACGTGTACTATGGATTGATGTCGTTACCGGCTTGGCAGGGAGCCGCTTTAACAAGTCACACAGTGGTATCCTATTACCTTGCAACATCATTCCACCAAACAGTGTACCAAGCCTACACAATGTCTACGGATGCATGATATGAATCCTGTAAGAGTATGTACGATGCTTCGACATCAAAACTGGTACATCATGGTTTTGGAGTTTTTCGAGACGTTTCTTTGCTGGAATTTGGTGGTAGTCAGCCAGATCGAATCAGCATAATCGACCCAACAGGCTACTTCAATCGCCATATAGTGTTGAATTAACAGGGGGCCAGGACAGTATAGCACGTGATTACTTGCAACGCGATTGTCGCTTGGCTGGATGGTCTCCATTGGGTTTTCTGCATTCGCAGAACTTTGGCCTGGTTCACATTTCCACGGGCGACATGCTGCGTGCGGCGGTGAAAGCAGGCACAGAGGCAGGCAAGTCCGCAAAAGAGTACATGGATGCCGGCAAGCTTGTGCCGGATGAGGTCATCATTGCGGTGCGTGAAATCTTGAATGTCGGCCCATTCGCTGTACCATTGTGGACCTACGAAGGGGAGATCCCAACTGTGTCGGTGTCCGGTTTTGGATTTATAGTTTATGCTGCACACGCTTTTTTGGGTTGAATGATTATCAGCAGCCGCGGCGCGTTGAAGGTCAGACCAAGATTGCCAGACCTTATACTAGTTCTGAGCGAAATTGAGTAAGGTCCGCCCATGGCTTCCTCGGCTAATCAGATCTCCAACCGTGCATATCCTGTGTGCTGTAAATACTCAGATGGTGAAGGACCGTCTGGCGGAAGACGACTGCAAGGAGAAGGGCTGGCTGCTGGATGGCTTCCCTCGCACCGGAGCACAGGCAGAGGTGACTATAGCCAATCAAACCTTTCGGGGAGCAAATGATAGCCTAGCAAGTAGTTCTGTCTGGATGAAATATGTCACGCGAACCTAAATCGAGAATCATCATGAGTTGCGCAGCGTGCTGTACAAGTCTCAGTTTTGTATCCGTTAGAAATCCAAATACTGAAGAAGAAAGGAAGGGTTGACTTTGTTGTGCCCCTGCGCACTTTTGCTGCACCTGGCAGTGATGAACTTGCCCTTTTGCGAGCGTTGCGGTACACATGCAGAGTATAAAATGAGCGCGTCAAGCAGTGTGAGCCCCCTGAGTGGACAGGCTTCAGGAAATGACGTATACATGTCTGTTAGGTGCCATTAGCGTTCAAGAGTATCTGGACATAGACCCGCACTGATTGACCTGTTCTGCCTGGTCCGTCCCCGCCCACGTGCTCTGATATCGGGCCCTGACGCCGTTGCTGTACAGTTGTACAGCGTTGCATTGACATGAACTGTTTGCACACTTCGATGCAATGCGGCATGCGGACCCCTACCCCAGGCATACTGCCGATTTTGAATGCTTGGAAGACTGATCCCACCGGCGGATCGGTCGCGGGCAAGCAGGCGCTGGTGGAGATTGGAGTGTTCCCCGAGTGCGTCATTCTTCTGGACGTGCCTGACGAGGAGCTCATCAAGCGCGTGGTGGGCCGCAGGTCCGACCCGGAAACCGGCAAGATCTACCACGTGGACTACTTCCCCCCGCCCCCGGAGGTGGCAGACCGCTGCATCCAGGCGCGTCTAGTGGTGATGTTTTGGGGCAGAGTGCAACCATTTAGCAGCGGCGGCGTGCCATACCTTCGGGCTTGCGTCATATCAGCCAGTTTCAAACGGAACTGTTCCTTGGTAGAATGTCCAAACCATCCGCAAGAAACACTTCCGACTCATGCCAACTACGACCTTTGCCTTGGCTTGTGAATAACTGAGTGTGAAGCTCGCAGTTTGCACATTGCTAATCCGAAATGCGGCGTGTGTATGTTTGCCGGTGGTTGTTGTTGATTTGGGTCCGGAGTATGGTGTCTTGATGGGATTTAAAGACCTTCGAGGCGCGGTTTGATGCTCACTCAGCGTTCGGATGATACGGAGGAGGCATGCCGCGAGCGCCTGGGCTACTTCTACGCAGTGAGTATAGCAAGTACATTCGCCAAGCAATCACTCCGAACCTGGCGTGTGGGTGATTCAACTTCCTGGCATGTATACCCCAAAAAGATTCTCAGTGCAATCTGGCCCGGTCCTAGACTGTTTTTGATTTGTATTGCTGGACCTACTTCTGGAGACTCTGAATGTTCAGTTTACCGCTCGTTTCTCTTAACCCTGATGGCATCCTCTCCATGGGTACGCGCTTGCTCCACCTCTACTTCTGCAAACAAGGAGGTGATTTTTTCCGTTTTTCTTTTTTTGTTGAATTGTAGAACCTGGAGGCGATCAAGAACGCCTACTCCGATAAGCTCGTGGCCATCAATGGCAACCAGGACAAGGAGCTCGTGGCTGAGGCTATCAAGAAGGCAATGGCCTAATTCATCTGCAGCAACGCTACCCTAGTATTTCATGGAATTCTGTGCGCTCACGATAATAGCAGTGTATATGCCGTGCGTGGGACTCCCTGACCGGTAGAACAATTGAAGCAATACTTATTAATATTTTCCACTTCGAAAAGACACTGTGTTCCTTCTTGTGTTTCACTCATTCAGGTTATAGGACACCAGCAAGCATGTTATTGGCATAACCTAAAATTTTCACCATCACGTGATGGCTTGGGGCTCAAACTGGTTTGTTTGAATGATTTGTTAGGTGCATGTTTAATCATATCTCGCCGTTCGTGTATGCAGGTCAGCGGGTACCTGCTCAAAGAAATGCAATATATCCTTCACAACGGTACTCAAGTGTTGTTTTTCCGCATGCACAAAGTGTGATCCTGCTGAATACTCTTTCACCTGTGTGCGGCAAAGGAAGACGTTGTAAATGTCATATTTGCTACAAATCCTCAAGGCGCGAACGCCTGTTTTTGTCATTGAAATACGGGATCTTCGCAATTGTCAGCAGCAAATAAGGAGCAGCTTGTCTGTACGCCGATCAATCGGCTCTGGTCAATTCGAGGCCTGGATGTACACCGCTTTAGCGTGTATATACTTGGTGCGTGAAGAATCTCAAACACATACATACTTTGAGACGGCTCATGCACATGATCTATTCAAACACAGGAATCAAATGTGTGCAGAGACTTGGTAGGAAGGTCGTGCCGTTGCTGTTGGAAGAGCAGCTTGGGTGTAAGCACGGTCTGAGGGAGGGAAGAGCATATCATACGCTCCCCACAGTAGCAGCGTTGGTGTTTTCACTCGATGATAGGTATGGGGTGCAAGGTCCAAGGACACGATATCTCGAAGATATGATTGAACCACCCACGCCTGGGACAGTCGCTCGATCATTCCATGCCGATCGTTTCAAGGGGAGGCATAAGATTTACGGGCGCATGCCTTCACGGCATCACAACTGACTGCAGTGGACACTATTTACTTTCACAGTGTTGTCAACACTACTAAGGCACCCTGTATTTTTCATCAGGAATTTGCATAAATGTCATTCTGTGTATTTACTGCAGAAGAACCTCCTGTGCAACTTCTCCTTGGTATTCTTAATAGTTAAGTAGAGTTGTGGCATGATGGTGCGCACATCATTATTTTGGTAAACAAAGCACCTACATGGTTTTTACGTGTGAGATGAAACTCAGGAAGGGGATGCAGGTTGGGATGGAAAATTGTCTTCCGTATGCCACTTGATGAGACATTGTGAAATGTAAATGTGCGGTCTCTTTGACCTTCCACAAACACAAGCGAATAGGGTTACGTTCTTTGTTTTTAATAGGATATGCTTGCTTTGTGTAGCAGACTTACCGGAACAGGGTGATGCATAATGATTGCAAGCCCTGGCATGGGCTCTGTGACGTGTGGTAAGCCGGTTAGTGGGCCTGCCATGATGCCAGGAGCGGTCAAAGGCCCTCCAGGTAGCCCCGGGTACTGGGCCAGAGCTGCAGCCTACACAAACTCCCACTCGAAGGTCTGAATATGCTTTCGAATTTTCACAATATACAAGAATGCAGGTCGAGACAATGATGCAGTGTCTTTAGAAAAGTACGGTTTGCATGTGCTGTATTTCCATTGAGGTGACAATCAAATTGTTACTACGGTAAGGGCGCTGCAAACGTTGACATTGCATGGTGGTGAGGAGAATAAAGAGTTCGAGTCAAGCGTGTATATGTGAACGAAGCTATCTTACCATGGGCGCAAAAGCAGGTTTAGATCGTGGATCGAGAGAGAGGCCAAAAACATCTAAAGCGTCTTGTGAGTTAAGCTTTTGATGAGGCATCATCCGACTTGCCTGCATCTCGCACTCCAAATTCTTCGCTGAGAGTGTTCGATGCCCCAAGATGTTGATTTTCTGAAAATGTGTTATCAGTTACAATTGAGCATCTTACATACAATCGAATAAGCATCCTGCTGTATTTTGGAGCATGTTGCAACGATGACTGAAGGTATACTCTATGCGCACTGCACATTTCTATGAGATGCGATCAATATGTAAATCTGGCATGAAAACAAATTAATAGCTCTCATGTTTCACCCAAGGCTTTGCTGATTACATATTGCGTTGATGATGCATGTATGTAGAATTCCAATACCGAGAGATACATTGCATCTGCAATGCCCATCCGCGAAGCTTGATGGACAACGCCAGAGTTTGTTGATCCTGGTGAATGTCCTGCAAAACCAGTTTTGATGCTGGTGCCCTTTTGTGGATTGTGCCATTTTGCAATCCTTGGCAAATTGGAGCAAACTGAAGAGCCAATGATAGTTGCAGCAATAATTCTTGCTGGGTAGAACGTCTGCAACCAGAGCCACCCACCACGTCATCGAATGTCTGCGAGAACTCACCTTTGAGCCCATGTTACAATGCGAGCAACTGAAATGCACCAAGCTTCGTGCAACGACGACATTTGTTTAAGTTTAAAAAGGAATGCTTTCATCAATCTGTTGATGATCAATCCGATCCTACAAAGAAACCCATTTCAACCGGTCTGACTGATTCGCAACTGCTTTCCCTGGCAACAACACGCACACTGTACACGTACAGAACTGACCTCCAGAAACAAAGATACCATTCCTCCCATTGAAAATCCGATCAGGAATGCTGCCTTCAAGTTGAGTTCGTCCATGAATGCTATCTGCGCTTACTCAATGTGAGGCATCGCAACCATAGTGGTTAGGTTGAAACAAGTGAATGATTTCGCTAATCAATGATTTCTTTATCCTAATATTCTATATGATCAGCTGCATTTTCAGGTCAAGGATGCATGTTTTGACTGACGATATGCATTTAGCAGGTGCAGAAACAATTTGTTGACGCTGGGGACTGGCCCAGATATTTTCAGACATTTACCACATCTGCAGCCATCTGTGCCACAGTGACTTGTTCAGGTCCCACCAAGGTCTGGCCGTGACCTCGCAGTTCAGGCATGAAGATTCTATATTTTCCACTTCTTGTTAGTTCCGGCGCTGCACGACACCTGCAGAATCGACATGCTTTGGAGTTACCTGGAATTCGTCGAGCACACTTTCATTCAATCCACTGCAACCCAAGTCGCAAACGCACGATTGATGGTCAATGAGATAGACACTCAGTCTCTATACCAGCGGTGCCGCATGTAAACAGATGGAGATGGATGATGTACACACACCAAAGAGCATACAATTACCATTCATATCGCGAGCCAAACAAACCATGAAGATAGATTATAGGAATCCCTTCTCGATTGCCAGCTTCCTGGGGACCGATTCCCCAACAATCATCAATGTCTAGCATGATTCATCAACTGCATTTGGCCCTCATGCTACGATTTCATTACAGATTCTTAGGTGTATTCTATGTTGAAAAAACATTTGCGAATGCAGTAACCTTGAATGCAGTAACCTT
>NHOP01001418.1:0-10927 GCA_018697155.1 Pyramimonas parkeae | reverse complement strand
TTTATTATTATGTTTATACACTCCAAACAACAGTGTAGCCTACTGCATATCTACATATGCAAAAACAGATCCAGTAAGATGCGCTCTAGATGATCCAAGTCAAAGCCCCCGCAGATACAGTCATGCATACCGTAGCGATCTTCTTGCTGACATGCTAACGTGGCACGGCGATCACTCTAGGATTTGGTTCGAGCATATGCTCCTGCTACTGGAGCTCTTAAGGGGTGTTTATCCATGTCACATTACCGTATGGTAACAGCAACTGACCACTTGCATGTGTGTTTAGACTATGAGAGCAGTTGCTAATTAGAATCGACAACAGAATGGCAGATTCACACTCGACTACGATCATTCGGATCTGTCTCGATGGCCAGTATAAAAGGCCTAGTTGTAATCATTTGAATCGATAGAGTCGCTTCCTTCCCTCCACTAGTGCAACTCTGTATACCTGTATCTCAAGAATCCAAGACTCGCTGCAGGACTAACGTATTCAAGATATATCGACAGAAATTTGGGAGAAAAAATCACCCTACCTAACTGACCATCTGTCGACACGTATGCCAAGACCTAATTCTATTGTACTTCAGAGCTACATCACTTACATCATGGAAATCACGAGATCTACCGAAATTTGCCCACCAAGAATATCTGGCGTAGTTCATGATTGAGCTCACACTCACTAATAGACCCCATCGCATGTTGAGTTTACATATGAATGATAGTGGCCTCTGGATATATTTACGGCTCTTGAATGTACCCTGGGCTCACGATTATAATATTTGATCCAACACCCCGAACGACAGGGGGAGGATTCGTGGGGATGATCATGCTTGACTGTGGTCAGGCGGGGCTTGTTTACACCGAAAGGCGGAAAATACCGAGGCAGTTATCTATTCTAAGTTGCCGTTCGGCAATGCGTTAGATGGTAATGGTAGGTATGCTTCTTAACTACGTCAGATTCATGACGATTGAATCTCATCATTAAACATTTGAGCATATTCCTTTGATGATAACGGGAAACATTCGTGATTTCATCTTGAATTACTATCTGGGCCAAACACTGACATCACACGTCTGCAGGAGCACACACAGCGTGGAGCACTACTCAGCAACACGGATACAAAAAGAACTCTTGAACCGGATTACGCAGGAAAGTTGTTATTTGATTTATATGTCTTGTTTTGTGCGTTTCCAGAAGTGTAAACATCGATGATTTTGTAGAAGTAGCTGGAACACGCAAGCTCGACTACAACTGTGAGCAAGTTCTCCGAGACACATCGCCAAGGATTGCTGATATGCCGGCAACTGACTGCATACATTGCAGACTAAAAAATTGTTTCATATGGATTTTCACCACAGACTGTCACAATGCGGATGGCCAAGGAGATACCTTCTCCTTGAACCACGCGATCTGTGTGTTGACGCGATACATGGGTTTTGAAGGTCACCCTGTGCAACGAGGGAATGTAGCGCGGAGTTCTATAAACACGGCTCCCTAACCTTTTAGCAAGGTTATGTGAGGCACGTGCATCATCATTATCATTGGCTGAGACAGCACCTATTCATGTCGGGTCAAGTTACAAGACGCTGCCTTACCAAGTAGCCAACCCGACATAGCACACTTCATATCGGATGTAGCCAGTTATTTTTCTGCCATATATTCATTATGTCGCGTGGAGTTTATGCCGATAACATCCATTAAATTTTGTCTCCAAACGCCGATTGAAGATAATCGGCGATACAATATATTTAGCAGCATAGTGTGCATTTTGTTTGAAAAATGACAGGATTTGTGGAATTCTCGACCATATGCACTACCAAGCATTAAAATCGCATGTGCCTTTACCTGCTGTCATCGAACCATGGAATACGAGGCCCTTGCCAATTAGGACAGGTTGCTGGTAATGATCCATTTGGTTAACATGGCATACAATCAAATAAGCATATACCTTCCCACACAGGTATAATTAGAGCTACATTATCACAGCGGTTGTTAATTGCCAACAACGAAAGCGAGGATGTGTATCCGGCATCACATGGCTTTGTTTGTGATTTCGCACAGCCTTTTAATCGTCCCGCATGTCTCAAATACAGGCAACCTGCCGGAGACCGCTGCGAAGCCGGTGCTAATCTTGTTGAAGCACGAATAGTTCACTTAAACATTGGTCTGAGAAATCGATCAAAGACATATCTCAGAGCCAAGACTATAAGCTGATCTGTCGACCATCCTTCCAGAAGAAGACAGAACTCTGTATGAAATGAGCGCAACTTGTAAGACATGCTTGCCAGGTCCGGATTCTGTATAGTGACTTTATTTGTGACAAATATTTAAACAGTATTGAGGGTACCAAAAGGTGCTAGAATATCACCAAGTGTAAGTAGGTACATACCGATTGACGAATCACATAAGGTGGTAGCAACTGACTATCCACCTGTGAATCGAAGACAGATTGCGTTTCACAGCACCTCAACAGCAATTGGAGAGTCTTAACTTATGACAGTTTGTGAGTTGGTTGCTCACCAAAGTGCAGGCTAGGACGGTTTGGACAATCTCAACCAACTCGCCGCGATCATTATGTGAACAGCAAGTGCCACTGCAATAAATATGCAATTTACAATGCAATACATGCAATAAATACCAATGGTTGCCACATGACCTGTACTTTCAATTCAAATTGTCGAATGCACCATACGTGGCACTTCCACTCCAGTTCACGCTGCAACTATCATCTAAAAGCGCATGCCAACTCTACTGCATGGTGCAATGAATAAAAGAATTTTTCTTCACAGCATCGCACTTTGACATCAGTGGCATGAGCGCAGTTGACATGCAAAATACAAATTTTCAACAGAACACATGCACCTACAGTGCAGTAGGTTGTTTCACTTGACTCCACGCCTATTCTGGAAGGGAACACAGCATGCATACCCCCCGGAGTGTCCAGTGGTGTTCTGGATGGGCACTTGGGAATCGCATAAAGCGCAAGAAGTTGGTGGAGTGCCCTGCAATGTCGAACAAGCGTGCATAGCAACAATATGGTCGTGGGTATTCATGCAACGTAGGTCAGTCTGCATCTCAGCAAATGAAAACAGCAATGAGAAAGGAAACCATTAGTTCTGCAGAGGCACATTAACCATGTTCAAGCTGGACAAATCCATGCAAAATAATCGCACCTGTAGTCGCTAAGACCCCTCTGCGATCTGCTGTGCGGTACACAGGGCAGTTGTAGTGAGGGAAATCAGCAAGGTTTGTGATGTGCTTGGCTTCCAACCAGAACATGGGCGCGGCCACATGGAGTACCTGTGAGACTTGAGCAGATAACTTCATTTCTATCGATTGGCTTACTCTCAATGGTAGAAAATTATAAGTAAATTCCCAAAAAAGTTTAATGCAGCAGCTAAGTTGGCTGCTAATTTTAAGGAAATCGCGACCACACTTTAAAAATCAGAGTTGTCTTGCTAGTCACGGGCAAGTTGTAACAACAGACGCTACTGCAAGTTTGTTCACTGTCCTTCATAAAACGAACCCTGAATCTATATCTAGAGATCAATAAGATATTTCTGGAGGTACGTGCAATGCTACTCATAGCTACTTATATCAAATACTTGCGCAGTCTTCCACCCCCTTTACATTGCAAACAGCTGTAGCGGAGACTGCTGGGTGAAGAGCTGCTGGGACTGTGCATGGAATTTGAGTACCCATGTAAGAGACGCACGGTTCATGCTCAGAATATGCCGGGTATTCCGTGTTGCGATACTTAATATTCTGCCATGATATCAGTGCCAATAGGTTGTCTTGCTTCAGACATACAGATGTATTGTATTATCGATAATAGAAAAAACATTGTCACCTACAAACATATCATCAGACGACACGTGCTTGGTGTTCGGACAGGGATCCTCACTAGGTACACTGCATAACTGTGTTCTCTATTGCCTTGCTTTCTTGTTTGAGGTGGAGGTTCAAATCCCACTGGACATGTTCCCGAACATGAACCAATTGGCTGGCTAGGAAATCAGGAATTCCTTGACCAGCTATTCGGTCTGACGTTAGTCACCAAATGATTGGCTTGAAATCGTGGATTTCTGGTGACAGATAAAAACTATCAACTGATCGATTGCACACAACCACCTAGATCTACGCAAAAACGAGTTCCTGCAAGCGTCATGCCGCCGAGAATTCGCAGTATGTTCAACAATGATTGAATCCGAATGCATCATGAAATATGTTGTCTAGGAGCAAATGCAAGTGATCACATGCCTGGTCCTGAGATGAAAGGAATTGGTAATAGGCTGGTGTTTTTCATATGTACAGGCTAGAAATACACTCACCACGCGAGGCACAGAGGACTGAGAGCAGTGGAGACGAGCGCTTGGACTTGCTATCGGCACTCTTCATCCTATCTATGCGGAGGATTTGGAGAATCGCTCATGGTCGCAGGAGCAAGAATACTGAGCACACAAGAAAACGGCTATACAATCTGTCAAGCGGTGATGAAAAGATGATTGAACAGTTAACCGTCACCTTTCCCTACATACTCACCTTTGGGGCAGACTCGCATAAAATCTGCTCAATATGGTCATATCCACAACCCTCCACAAACAATCCGTTTATGTACACCCCCGACTGCAAGACATTGTCAATCTCCTCCAAAACATCAGTTTCGCCGATGTTTACAGTGATGCTACAATGCGCTGATTTGTGTGTAGAGTTGCACTCAACCTGTCAGTGATCTAAACATAGATTCTTCTACTGCATCCATCACAGCTTCCAACACTGACAAAGCTTACATGCAATACAGTTCGCGGTTCAGAACACCAATTACATATCGGACCAATGGTAGCTATTGAACAAGCACAGCATCTCAGCATCGCCATTTGCACCCTTAACACATGTATCCCCATCCGGGGTTCTATGTTCAATGCAACAAAGTACTGAGACGCAACAGATGTTTAGAATGTCAGGAATATATAGGCTGATAAGAAAATCATCAAGAAAAGCTTTACCCGTGCGAATTTTTGCCTGAACTGTCTACCTCTGGATACGGTGCCATGTGGCTGGCGCCATAAAGGGTAAAATCAACGCTGTGCTGAGACTTGGGAACGATGTTTCTTAATGCAAAGATTGACAACCTTGCTTGTTTGTATAGATATGAAAAAGTTTTCGCAAGTATCATGGGTATTCGCATACATGCAAGAAGGGCAAAGTGCGTTTGAATTCATCTCTATTCAAGCCACAATCAGGATTGATACCTCAGGATTTGTTGTGAATTTCGCTGAATCCATCCCCATCACCCTCAAATCATAGTCCACCTCATCGATGGGAATTTTGTTAGCTCTTGCAAAGTTCTGAAGACCGGCAGTGAGAAACGCAGGAGTAAAGAAAAATCCCGAAATCCAGAATACAATGGGAGCGCCATTTTCATACCTGAAACGAAAACCACCCACGAAACCCAAACAATGAAAGATCACTGCTGAAGGATTAGGCTTGATTGGCGAGAAGTTCCCTCACCATAACTGCACTGCACAGAACCCACATGCTAAGGCATCTGGATACCCTTCCGAGGTGACGATTTGGGACGCACAATAAAAAGTTTGAATGTCTGGTATGAGGGTTGCGCAGGGCATGGAATGAAGTTTATGACAACATACTGCACCACTCTTGCAGGATCGAACTAAGTGTGAGACATAGATTCTGACTCGGCTTCACGTTCGACACAACTCGAAGATTGGAGGGCCTGTACCAGTTGACCAGAAATAGGATCCGTTCACGACAGAACTGAACTCACGTGCACGTTCAATAGCACGAAAAGACGTTTGAAGTGTATGGCAGTAATGGCAATACGAAAGTGAGCGGGATGTGCATCACTCTGTGCCCTCTTCAACAGAAAGGGAAAGCATGCGTGGCAGCGAAATTGAAGACAGTGTGGGCGGTTGTGTCATCAGCTTCAGCTCCCTGTACATGGAGTCCTGCGAATAGTTGTTTCAACTGCCAAGCTTAAGAAAAACACCTGTGCCAGCTTCCAAGCTCTCAAGTCTTGAAACTGATCCCTTGCGGGTTTCTGGTTCATAAGTGTACCAATAGTACAATCGCTTTCGGATATGAGCTTTCAGATATGCAACATTCCACTTATCATGCAGGATCTAACAAAGTGTCAGATATAGAGTCTGAGTACTGAAAGGTTGAACCATGTTCGATACCAGTAGAAGCTATTCCGTCCGCAATATTCATGCTGTAGCTTAGATATGAGATGATGTGTTGGTTCCCAAACACACCAGTTCTGCAGCATGGCGAGGCGGTCAAGTAGCTCTTGCACATACCCAACCAGCCCTTTCAGGCATGGAAATGAGCTCCCTTTCCACATTGCTGGTACCGCCCCGATGACAAGACTTCGAAATACTTGCTCAAGGTCAGAAGACATTACTTGAAGTCCTTGAATGGCCTTGTCTAAGTTTTGCAGACTGGTACGCACAATTCGCAGGAGCTTATTGTATCGCAGCATCTCCTGGTACACAGCATAGGCATAGTCAGGGGCATGCGCATTCTTCACATTGAAGTGAAATTCGTCCAGTGCATGCATGCAGACTTTGTATTGAAAACTGCCGACAAAAATGTCAGGAAGGAAATTGTGGTACGGGATTCTTGAAAGGTGTCCGGCCCTGCAAAGGCCGGCAGGTGTGAAAAAATGACACACATGTTGCTGGTTGCGCGACTTCATCAAATGTCTCGGCCTAGTACTAGAAGCAATGAAACAAACGGATCCCATTCTCAGACACACACTACCCATGTTCAGAATATGATACTGAATGCTTTGTTGATTCCAGCCGATACAGGTTACCACGCAGATCTTTTCCCTCATCTAGGATGAATCCTATTGACAGAAGTCTGAAGCACATGCACAGTTGCACCTTCATCACGAGCCGGTGCAACAGAGTTGGACGCCTATGCGGTTCTCAAATAGACAGATTTGGCGAAATAACATAAGGAAAAACACAAAAACCGTAACCAGTTCTCAGTATACGAGAATTGCTAAACTAGTCCGTCTACGATTGAAGATGCAAAATCACATGAAGAAAAGCTTTGCTGATCTTGATTCTGCTGTCCCTAAGTCTGTAATCATTCACCACCCCAAACAAACCTATTATTTCAGCCTTTGCAATCGACATTAGGTTGCTTCGAAAAGTGCAACGGAGACGGAACCATACTTGCAAGCAGCCACAATGGCGTGAAAAGGTGAACAATACTTTGATTCTTTGAGTGATGCTTGCATACAGGTTGACGTAGGGCTGCGTATACTGATCACCAAACATGATGGAGCATGATGACAAGGATATAAACATTCACTTGATGACAGCACCACTTTTGATCAAGACCTTCATTTCCTGCCATTGGTTGCAGCGATTGTTTGCACATTTTCGTGTATCAATCCAGGAGTTCATAACAACAAAGAAAATTAGCTGGAATGGAAGTAGTTGATCAGGGATGAGGGCCATGTTGCTATACTTCTGAATAGCAAAGTATGATCAGTGGAAACTTCTCACCAATCAACCGACATGGCAACTACAAAAGCGTTTCTGATACCAAGGCCTCCAAAACAGCTGTGAGTGAGCTGCTCGCATGGCAAGCTTGACAATCCCTGCAACAAGTTGATCCACCAAGAAAAAGCATACCGCAACATTTCTGGTAGGTTTTCTGAACAGAATAATTGCACCAATCCTGCGCAAGCGTCTTTCCACATTCAAGGTGAAAAGCCTCGCACCTGACAAAGTACTTGGTTCATGCTCTCTTCGTAGAGTACAGGGTACTTGGTCGTGGCAGCTTCCACATCAAAGTCAGCAGGCAGATTTTTCAACGTGTCTGCTACAATGCTGGCAACCACTTTCTCCTCACTTTTGGCTGAGCCGCCTCCACTGCGCGCGCCGGTAAGCAGCAGGGCATTCAACAGCTGGGTAGTCTCAGCTGCATCCTTGGTGATATCCGCATTGTCGTGCAGCCCAAATACTTCAGGGGTTTGGTTTGCTGGGAGCTTAGCGATAAAATCCTGGTACCAAACAGGTCAATCCATCAGAACGTCAGGAGGGGACTCTGTTGCGCACTTGCCAGGGTTTTTTCAAAGCAATTGAGCGGTGGGCTTCAGCACACTTTGCATCCCTCAGACGTCAGGATCATCAATACAGGTGAAAAGAAACCCTAACTGAAGAAAGGGAGCTGCTCGTGGTGTCTGGTACACCGATGTGTGGCTGTCAACCAAGAGGATCTTCCCGAAGTTGAGGTCATTCTATTCAGGTATTTTCTTCACTAAAAATCTACCCAAAGAGCGTTCAAGCAAAGACCGACCCTTGTCCATGCAAAATCGCTTAGTTGAGCATGGTTGCCAAGCGTGCAACAATGAGGGGGGAAACTAGGGTGTATGCTGCACCCTCATACTTTGTAGATCATCTCTACTTTGTAGATGAAATAGATGAGACTTGTGCACACTTTTGCATGGCTACGACTCTGCATGCTTCTGGCAGCGACTCGTGGGCGTCGTGTGACGACCAAGGGTATAGCAGCACAGTAGGCAAAACATCTCATACCTATGCTAGGAATGTTCAGTGGAATTAATCAAGGTTATGAAGCAAAATGATTGAATTTCGTAAACCGAAGCATGTTTTCCAGCTCAATGAATAGACAAAATTCAAACGTCTCACCAGGTACGATGCATGATCCCCCGCTGGAGGAACGTAGTAGTTCCCTGAGGCTGAGAGATTGAAACTGGGTTTCATAATGTCTTCACAGTACACTTGATCCAGAAGAGTATTCAGCAGTCGTCGGTCCTTATCGTCAGTCACCCTTCCTCCATAGTTGCATTCTCTATACATCGCAGAAACCAGTCAATGCGCCTCAATGGTTCCGCTCTCAGAAGGTTACAGCATAACTTCAGCTCACTTGTCTTAAGTATGCAATCTAACCAACCTACATGTCAAGGCGCTGGCAATTTTGGAAGAGATCAAACGATTGCATATGATTGTGCAGAACAACGGCATCGTAAGACGCGTGATACTTCAGAACCCTCACACCATTTACAAAACAAGCTGCACAAGCTAAACAATATGTGCATTGCTGGGGTTCAAATCTTATTTGTGACATTCATCATAAGGTATCTGTGACACATGCACATAACGCACACGTCGCGACAAGAGCTCAGAGGCTCGCAATTAACATTCTTGTTGTAGTTTGAGATGGGGCTCACCCTGTAGCATACTTGAGTGCTGCGAAAGGGATCATGTCATTCTCATTCACAAACATCTGCAACTGACGCACAGATATGCGCAAATCTCCATCATCGAAGCCATAGGGAATGTTCCATCCTAACGGACCGAATTTACGTCTCTCCTGCACGAATCTGTTGAAGTACATCAAGCCAAACATGCATTCAGACATTGACATCACGCATTATAATCAAGAAATGTAACATGCAACCCATTACTAAAGGCAATGAAATACAGTCCGATGAATGGTCTTTTGCCGCTGATTAGTCAATCACAACAAGAGACCTGCATGTGATGTGTACCTCAAATATGCAGTTGAGGTACAGCAGTACTATAGAGTACACGTAGTTGAAAACGTGTGGTGCGAAATGGACAGTACATACAGAAGAAGCAACCACCAACAACATATATTGTGCGCAAAAGAGTGAATATTGCCTGCAATCTGATTGACGGCTCTTGAACGAAAGTTGGGTTCACTGTAGACGGAGCACAACACTGCGCGATGGCAAATTGACGCAAAATTGGTATGTGTTCACTGGGGAAGTCATCATATTTCCTTCCTATACTTTTTGATACGCGATCACTTAAGTGGAACCATTTGTTTTGCTTTCCCAGATGCTGGAACAGACAGGCTTGATACCAAATGTGCAAAAACCTCGGAGGTGCACCAACATGCACCGCTCGGCGCCGTCATCCCACTGCATGAGGACACATGCAGAATTTGTTTCACATGGGCTCACCCAAACAACCAAAGTACTCTGATGTAGATGACGAGAAACCTTTTCCATGGAGGCATGACATGTGTGTGAACCTGATACACGGACCTTGAAGATTTCCTTGTGCATCCACAGAACTCAGCTTGCGATTCAGTTGAAACGGCTCCCAACACTCTTGGTTTGGGTCAAGTCCATATACTCACATATATGTATGTGAGTATATATGGGACATGACCCATACCAGTAGGGCGGGAAGCCACATCAACTAATAACGCAGTAGAATTCCATAAAATGGCAACGTCACTCCAAGGAACAGTGCTCCAAGCCTATCACATGTCTACAGACGGAAAATAAAGATCCTGCAAGCCGCGTCCTACAGAACCGAAATTAACGTCCCCGCTGGGACCGTCATGCACACCTGATCAAACTTCCTGCCCACATGCTTATGTGGCAAAGTCATCACTCCAGGTCTGGTTACACGAATGTGAGTGTCTGCTTCCCATGCAAGTCCCTCTCTGGATATGGTGCATGAGTACCGTTCACAAGATGAAATGAAAACAAGTCGAAAAAACAAACCAAAAAAACACAACCTAAGCCAACCCGTCATCTGTAAGCAAGTACGCCTAAACTCAGTTCTACTGCACTTCACAGATCAATCACATGATATGCTAAATTTGCCTAGCAGAAATATCAGGCCTAGGTCATGACTAAGCTCACGCTCACACGTAAACCCCGTCGCATGCGAGACGGATCTATCCATCCCCGACTGTGGTGTCACATACAATGGGATATGACCCCTACGAGCATCAACTAATCACACAGTAGAATTCCATGACCTGGCAATGTCACTCCAAGGAACAGTGCACCAAACCTACCACATGTCTACGGCCCGAAAAAATAGATCCTACGAATTCCTGAAAGAATGAGATATTCGATGGTATCATATATATATATATATA
>NHOP01001417.1:0-10930 GCA_018697155.1 Pyramimonas parkeae | reverse complement strand
AGATATATACTTTATCACAATTGTACAATCAGTGGAACAAGCCCGCCACAGGTAAACAAATGCAATAATGAAGATCCTGTATGATGTGCCCTAAAGGATCAAAGCCCAAGTATCCGCAGGGACGCTATCATACATGGCTGTTGGCTCACCACCGGGTGTGGGTATCCAGACACCAAGCGTGACTACCATATACAACATGAAATGGCACGTCGAACTGAACACCAACAAAAATTGAACTTATCACTTGTCACTAAATTGAACACATATTTATATTGTAAGTTTCAGGTGAATCATTTCAATCATGGAATGTGTAAGGTATGCCATTGTGTGCATATCAAGAATATACAGCCAAGCTGATTGTTGAGCCCACTCTCGGCCGTGAACCCCATCAAATATGGGGCGGATCGGCTCATTCTCGACTGTTGTATCCTATAAATTGCATATGATCTATGCATATCAAAACGTGATGTATGTATCAAGGGACATTACTCATCATGTAGTTACCAGGTTCGTGCATAAATACTGGATCATGAACCTGAAACATCAAGACTTCAAGTGCGTGAGTTAATCGCATGATTTTACGCCTTTTCAAGATGTCCAGAGGAGCGTGTCTCAGCATACAACGTCAACTCAAGGTACGTTTGGGCTGACAAAATGCGAGACTTCTGACATGAAAGCACCTTGATTGGTATGCATAAGGCTTCGATGCTTCAGAGTCGAAACTGTTTTTTCACACAAAATACGGTGCGTGAAAGTTTGCGCAATAAATTTGCGTTGCGGGTTGGATGATGTCGCGTCCTCGAAAGTAGACATAGGGTTATATGCGTATACCAAGCACCATGGCAACGTAAAAAACATTTTGGGTGAGGATATCAAGGGTCAGGTGTGCGATCATCACGCTGTGTCGCCTGCCACAGCCTGAGTTGGCTAGCTTCCGTGGGCTTGTTCCGGGGTTGAGGTGGCGCCCGCTATCGCCTGATGGATGGTGCATCTATGCGATCTCGCGTCCGGAAAGTTCGTTCTGAATCGGGATGTTTCCATACGTCGTTTGGGAGATTCCCGCGCATTACAAGTGGCTCGTTCGCCGTGAGGAATTGGATTTTCAATTTTAGCGCGCCAGTTAGTTGGGCGTCCGTTTGATACTCGGCTTGGAAGCGGTGAGGCCCTGTAGGATAATTTTTGCCGGGCCATGCAGCTTGAGTATATACTAGTAACACAAATACCCACCACGAGGCCATGCTGGTTCATTTTCGATCAGCGAGTGACTCTGCCGATAACCAAAAAAATCACAATGATAGATGGCATCGATCGATGATTTTTCATGGGCTATCATGGGTTGGCGGGTCTTTTTCGATTAGCATAGAGATCACGCCAATCACCGTGATGGCTAGTGCATCGCCCGACGATGTATCGATGGCCATGATGGCTTGGAGGGTCGTCTTCAATCGGCGAGTGACCCTACCTACGTCCCGAACAACCACCGAAACAGGTACCGACCGGCTCGGCCGATGATTTATGTTCGGCCGTGTTGCATGGGCGCATTGTTTTGATTCTCGAGTGAGTGCGCCAATCGCCTGAACAATCACGATTGCAGGCACGGCATGTGCCGACGATTTATCGACGGCTGTGCTGGCGTGGCGTATAGGGTCATCATCGATCGGGGATCGGTAATTCGGATTCTATTCGCCGTCACCGTGATACCGGGCGGTTCATCACCGCCATCGATCTAATCGACATCCAACGCCACGTCAAAACATGTGCCATGTCATCAATCTTTCCCCTCCACATGGTCCAACCTACCCCGCAGCCCTGCTTGAGCTACAACCCGTAAGCCTTGGCTACCAAGTCTTGTTCCAGTGCCAGCCTGACCAGTACCAGCATCACCATGCGCGCACAAGCGAGCTTGATTCAACGGAAAATCTCGGGTAATGTTTCCATGCCCTGCTTAGCGAAGTCTCGCCGCGCGTACTCCGTGAGGAAGCCTGCGGGTAACCTTAAGCGGAGTGAGGTGCGGTCGCACGCGGCGGTCCAGACGCGTTCTTCGCACCCTACACGTGCTAGACGGAGATTGACATTGTGTCGTGCGTACGATGGCGAACCGGCTGAAGGATTATCAGAAGAACCCGATGGTTCTGTAGACGCACCCGATGAAGGACAAGATACCATAGACGTGACCGAAGATAACCCGGAAGACTTACTGGACAAGCTTAAGGATCATCTCGACGAGAACTTGTTGGGAGAGGTTGGGGCAGTCATGGATCGTGTGAATGAGCTGGAAGTGGCGCTAAAGGCATCACAAGCCAGTGATCAAGCGACGAAGGACGCCATGCTCAGGCTGTCAGCGGACTTTGAGAATTTCCGTAAGCGTACTGCGCGCGAGAAAGAGCAGTTGAGTACCACGGCGAAAATGAATATGATCGAGCAACTGCTTCCCGTGGTTGACAACTTCGAGTTGGCAAAAAAATCAGTGAAAACCACAACGGAGGGGGAGGAGAAGATTGATGCCGCATATCAGGCAATTACCCCGCGTTTGATTTTCTGTGTTGTGCCTGTGAGGCGATATCATACGCTACACTGGGTGGTGATCTAACACGCACCGTGCAAACCGCTTGTCTCGTGGCGCGTTTATATCGGCTAATCATTTACGTTCAGTAATGGAGAATTTCCGTCATTATCTCCCGCTATGTTTTCGACGAATATCTGTTGCCGCAGTTCGCTCTGTTTGATCCGAAAATTGATCCTCCTGCTGCTGACACGAACACCTCTGTTCACGTCGCTTGACACACAACAAAATTCATTTAAACAATTGTCACAAATGGCGATTGGTTCGTTTGACTCCCAAGTACTCTGAAGTGCTTCGTTGAAGCAATTGTCCATCCATCAGACCTGGTCTCCAGACCGACACGAAGGCAGTGCGAGCGATGCCGTGCATGAGCAACAAGCCTTGATCGAGTAATCGCAATTGTTGGGAAACACTCATTCCCGAATTTGAATATTTTGATTGTTCCGCCCACACTTGACGGACACGGCTGAACCGAACCGTCAGCTGCGTCGCGCCCTGGCCTAAAATACAAGGGCCAATGTATCACCATGACACTTGGACGAAATAGTTTCAATGGTTGCTCATTGTGAAGTGAAAGCATTGGCTAAGCCCTGGCTGATGTGTTTCGCTGCTCAGGGATTGTACAAGCAGATGGTTGAGGTGTTTCGTGGGCTAGGGCTTACGGCGGTGCCAACGGAGGGCGTGCCTTTTGACCCGGAGGTACACGATGCGATCATGCGAGAGCCCTCGGTAGACGAACCCGAGGGATTCGTGATGCAAGAATTCCGCCGTGGTTTTACTTATAACGGAACTTTGCTTCGCCCCGCCATGGTGAAAGTTGCAACGGCGCCTGAGAAGGTCGCATCGGAGGCTGAAGCTCCAGCGGACGAATCAACCCAAAGCTCTGAGGTTGAACAACATGAGGGCGAGACCGTGGACGTTGAATCGTCCACGGTAGATCAAGATGTCGCTGCTAAGGACACCGAGGATGCCAAGGCCTAAATGTCCAGCTCGGCATATTGCGGGTATCTTGTGGCATCTAAATTGTTACGATTTGCAGTGTTCAAAATCCGAGGTGCAAGTGTCTGCAAGGAGGTGAGCATATATGTGTATGCATATACTACTGCATATATATACTACCTCATATTTATATGAAGAATGAAGTCAACGAAGCAGCCCCAAAAAATGAGTATCTGATGGAATGAATGGCAAGTAGAATGGCATAAGAACAATGGCCAATTTTCCCTGCAACAATGTCAGGGAAAGTGTAATCGAGAGTTGAAGGTGTTGAGACGTGGGGAGCACGGTGGTACTCATTCCAAACGCTATGTATATCCTTTGCATTTGTCTCCGGTTTCATTTATGCTGAAGTTTTGGACTGATTCACGAATTATCTTCAAAACGTGCAACGAAGGCACTTTGTTGTTTCTGGAACTGAGAACACATTGAACCATTGTTCCACAAAAATCAATCATATTTTGGAATACCAATTTCGATCATATAGGAGCTCCGACCAATAAGATGAGTTTGGGCATATGATATCTTCAACCAGATGACACCAATCATAAATTCCAAAAAATCAATGGCTATTGCCTCCTTCCTGAGACATCAGGTGCCCTCGGTAGGCACTGCAGCATGTATTCAAGATGTGGCTTTACTAGTTAGAATTGCGCCCACAAATCCTATTTAAGCTGCAGATGATCATTATTAATGCCACAGTGTCTCCAAGTCAGCGTACTACTGCGGAGTATCTGAATCCCTGTGGATAGCAACTTTGCTTCCACGATATGGAGGTTCGTGTGAGCAAAAAATGACTTCAGACTCGCTTGAATTGCTCAGCGATTGGTAGTCAGGGTCTTTGCAAATATCACCATAGTATTCACGCATCTAGGAAAGATCATCAACATCGTAGCTTAATTGTCTCAGTAAAGTCGCAGGATTGAGGCCGTGAAAGGCGGCTTCACATGCACGATGGGATCATCAGTGCGTTTGATGGTGTTGATGTATTGACGTCTAGATGAAATTCGTATGTTCACATCCTTCAAAGAAAGACAGGATGTCAGACATGGTAGTACATTTGCGTTGAGGTATGATTCCACAGTTCATGACACAACCTGCCGTGAATCAAATAACTGTGTGTTGACGCAACGTTGGTTGTTGGTGCTGTTGAGATGTGTGCAAACAAAAAGCGAAAACGGCGTGGATGTGTCACACCAGGCGGAAGTTTGCTAGAAGTTTAAGGATGGCATTCCCTTACCTTGCTTCTTCCAGCCAATGTAGCAGAGAGAAGCACGCTACTGCGGCCTGTTTTGTAGCATGGACAATTTGATGGAGTGAAGCGCGATGTAATCCTTGATCCATTGTGAATTCTACAGTGTATACCATTCTCATGATTGGGCAGGTGCTGAATGTATTGTTTGGTGGATATGAGAAGCAAAAAAGTCATCTGGTTTTCACCTAGTTTGCTTATTGTATATCACAGGGAACATACGCTGTCGCCGTAGTTGTTTGCAAAGGCACTTTATTGGAGGATGACATCAAGGGACGATAGATTCAAGCAAGAGACTCATAAGAATGCACGAAGTTATGGGGGATTTTTTTTCCGCGTCACGTTCTAGTCACATCATGTGGTGTTGGAGAAAAATGTGAAGATGGGAACCCTCATGTTACCCACGGATCCATGCATGAAAATGCACTTTTGACAATATTCAAAAATGCCTTTGCCTCGCAAATGGAAGTTGATTTGAATTTGTCATGGAACACAACTGCTTTCCAAACAATTTCCCCTTGGGCTCAAGAAGCGAACCTCCCTCATGAGTTGTAGGATGACCCACGCAACACATGCATGCACAAAAATTTGATGTATATTGGCATTCGCACAGTATCAAGAATGCGGCATGCTTGTATTTACTTTTGCGGAAGCATTTCGATCACACGTAGCATTCAATTAGCATTGGCATAAGCGGAGGCAATGATTCTCAAGGTTGATGAC
This sequence comes from Pyramimonas parkeae, assembly GCA_018697155.1. Classification (NCBI taxonomy): domain Eukaryota; kingdom Viridiplantae; phylum Chlorophyta; class Pyramimonadophyceae; order Pyramimonadales; family Pyramimonadaceae; genus Pyramimonas; species Pyramimonas parkeae. The sequence goes on along the minus strand of NHOP01001417.1, from coordinate 5,396 downwards.
AATATGCTATATAGTCAGTATCACGAAGAAATGTGCAAGACTTGATGTTTTTGTTGCCACTCTTTTCGCATCATCATTAATGCAGTATTGAAGGTATGTTTTCGGGTTTGTGTTGATATGCAGGTTGCAATTCCTTTCATTGTGAAACAACGGTACGGATCTTTGCATTGCTGGCATGGATCTAAAGAAATGTGCAATGCACTAGACGACCAATCACCATGCACCATCTTGACTACATGATCTGGCGAAGCTAGGTGTGGACTAGCTTTTCACATTTCCACAGTGCTACCCTTCTTCAGTAACTCTTAAGATGCGAAGTTGGGGAAGATTCAAGCTTGTACTTAGCCATGTATCAGGTGATTCGAATCACTTGTACTGATTATAGGTGATTCGACACAACTAGGTGGGTGCTTATTGATCTATGATATATATATACGGGGACATGACCCTTACCACAAGGGCGGGGAGCCATGTCAACTGAATCGCGCGCTAATTTCTATCGTTGCACAGGGTCACCTTCGAAATCCGTATATGGGGACATATATATATGGGGACATGACCCTTACCACAAGTTATATATATTACATTTATATTCGATGTCAGACAATGGCAAACGAGATGCAGACAATACGAAAAAATATAGTGTTGGGAGACATGCTGTCCCAGAGGCAATGCACTTGAAACGCCTACTTTTTTGCTTCGACTCTTCATCGTTCTTGCAATGCATACTTATGCATCATTTCACGCAACCAGATGCTTTTTCGCTGAACGAATGTGAATAAATGTCGAGCCGTCTGTTGTGCGCTCTCCATAGGCCCCAACCCTACTTATTCGAAGGTTTTCGCTGAGGTACAATTGCTCCACACATGTGTGCTCCTGCCCAAACTCTGCAGGAAATTCGAGGGGAAATTTTGCAGGTCCGAGGCAAAGGGTGAATGTATAAGGGGGTCCCACCTGCGCATCAACGTGTTATTTGTTTACAGTCTATACACTTGATTGACAACCACAGTGGAAACTATACGTGTTTTCACTTCGTGCAAGAGCACATGTGTGTGCTCTGGACCTTCAATGACATTTCATATGGACAAACAACAGTGACAGCCAAACGCTCCCAATGATGCTGTTCTTAGAGGGCTGCGGTCATCACGATCGAACATCAGCTGCAAATGGCACGCAATCAGCAATTAATCGAAGATGACCCGCCAGCTAGCATGGCGTATTTGATCGTGAAATCATCAGCCGAGGCAATACCTGCTCATGTCGGGACTCAAACACTGGACCTCCAGCATAAGAGTCGTCGCCCTTGCATACTAGGCCATCCGATATGGCTATGTTGGATGGCCTAGTTGGTAAACACCAACACTATACAAGATGACGTCAACAGCTGATGTATCACGTCTGCATTTTTGATAATCCAATATGAACATGTCTCGCTATCCCGATCATGTTAGCCTGAATATATTCATGGATTTTGTGAAACAAGTCACAGCAATATACCAGTAGCATTGCTCCGCAGGACACGTACAAGCGTTCGCCTGCCCGCCTCGTCATCCGTGTTGGGGATGATGGTGGCTGCAATCTGAATTTGTACAAGCCCTGACAAGTCCACTGCGGTTGTGCTGAGGTCCTGGGTGATGCTCTGCGTGCTCTGCGAACGCACGCTTATGGGCCAGTTGTCCAGCCTCCTTCGCAGCTTGCTGTAGTCGCTCTCCGGGGAACTGAAGCCAAGAACTTGCCAAATATCATGTCGACAGGTGTTCGAAATATTCAGGTACAGGGCAAGTCGCCGCAAATTCTCAGTTCGTTGCATTCAATGGAAGGTAACATGCACTGCTGGTATTCAATTCGTCGTAAAAGCTAATTTTAGATTTGTCATTCAACATGGCGTCACTGTATTGGAATTCATGCATTGCGGTAGTACTAGAATGGTCCTCCAGTGGTGATGTGTACGTGACTTTGTGCTTTGTTTTATTGTACTTCAAAGTGGATAACAATTTGTCCCGCTGCTTGAATAAGCTGCTTCACCTCACCTCCACAAAAGGTCCCAGTCCCCAAGGAGCACTGGATTTTGTGCAGGTTCAGGCAAGCCCTCAAGCTTAACAAGTTCGGCAGCTGCTTTCTCTATCAACTCTTGGGATTGATTGCTCTGCACATAGGCAATGAGGATTCCTATTGCAATTCCAGGCTTCGAGTGCATGGAGACCTGCCCAGGAACACATAGTTCAGTACAGTTTTGATGAAGCCCCCATCAACAAAAATACGAGTCGATGAATCAATGGGCATGCTTAAGTGCAGGATCTAGTTCACTGCTCTGTACTGTGAGCATGAGTATGCCCCACCTTGGCAGGTAGGGCGAGCTCAAGCGCCTGGGAGTTTATTGCTCCCTGAAACCCATTGCACGTTGTGAAGACCATTCCAATGCTATTTCACCATTTTGTTTTGTTTACAACAACACATACTTGTCATATATGCAAGGTTGCAAAGTGCACTGCTTCACCAGGCGTCCTCAAAAATCCGTGGTTCATCTGTTCATCAAAATTTATGGAACATTTGCAGAAAGTACAGAAAGATAGTAGAGGCATGGCAAACCAATTACCCAGTTCACTCGACTAGGGCGGACAGCGCCCGTGGCCACGTTTGTCTCCCACCACAGACCGGGCAGAGCTGCTAGTTTCTGCCATTTGGTGGTAAATGCGCGCGTGGTGTAGTTGTCATACCCGTTATTTCTCACCTCCTCCAATATCCTGACCCCGTGCAAATTGATTGCGAAATGAAAACGAAAACTACCCTCCTAGCTGGAACATGCAAGGTACATGAAAATCCAAGCTTCCAGCTTCTACGAAGAAAAATGTGATTTTCACTTCCTCAGAAAATATATATCTGCATACCAACACTGCATTGCTTGTGGTTAACGGGCCATGCAGATTCCCTACTCTCGCTGTACATCAGAGTCCGCCATTTCTGCATGAAACCAAAAACTGACGGGAGTCGCGCTGCATTCCAACACAAGGGGTCTTTATGGGTTATCTTCCAACCTTGTCTTTGTTCATTGCCCCATTAGCTCTGCGCCTACTCTTTGAGTATCGGCACATATTGGACCAAACTTATCTCGCACCATTATTGAGTCGATCATGGCTCAGATGCCATGAGATCCATGACCTCGTGATGCAGGTCATCAAGGCTGGGTTCAGCATTGTACAAAATGCTGAATTTGTTGACATGAAAGAATATCAGCGCTTGAATTTGTCTTTAAAGTCCTACCGCTGATCAAAGTAACCGTGCTTAGATTCAAACCACCGCAATAACCGCACGGCAGACTTCACAATGACCGTGGCGTTTCCTGTGTCAGCGCAATCACCTCTAGCACAGGTTTATTACATGTATCGCTGACATACCTACGATACAATGCAGCAGCTGCTTTTACTGCCAGTCGAGCACCTGGAGCTAACATGGGAATCCCCTCCTCTGCCATGTCGTAGTAGCACAACGCTCTGTCGATCTGAAACGCCATGAGTGCCTTGTACCTGAGGTCGCACACATCAGTCTAAAGTTTACATTATTATGGCGATGCAGTTTGTTTTCGACTTTACTTATTGATATTTTGTTGCTGCAGTCTTAGTTTTCGGGGTATGGAAAATACAGGGTGCACGTACGGTTCGTCAGGCTGAACAAAAGCAAGCCCTACCACTAGCTGAGAGTACCGTCCGATTTTGAGCCTGTGCACTTGGACCTCTTGTTCAAGAACCATGCATCCGGAATCACAAAACAAGAGGAACAAGTATTCCTCTTGTTTTGTGATTCCGGATGCATGGTTCTTCAACAAGAGGTCCAAGGACTTGCACAACAAGGTGCGAACGTCATGCCTGGCATCCATGATTTTGTTCACCAATGTCTAGACATTTCAAACATGTTGCGTTTCCAACGGGGAGCTGGTGCATGCATTCGATCGTAGATGCCAACTTGCCGGCTGTCCAGCACACTCTGCATGATATCATCTTCAGTGAGTCCAAATCGATGAAGATCCTCTAGGGGCAAATAGATCCGCCCACGAGCAGCATCCTCCCCAACGTCCCTGCAACAAAATGAACAGGGAGGAAAACTTTAAGCCTGCGCAAACCGCGCAATGCCACCTTGTCGGCATATACCGCGGCAAACCGGAATGAATCAAATGGATTCTGCACTCATGTTTGAGACAATCAGAGCATTCGCCTAGCGTGCTCCTACCTCAGGGGACTATCTGGATACATGCGCTGCTGACATCTACTGTATTGAAGACCACGGATGGTACATCAGTATCACAACAGAAAATAATATCATCAAGCCATGTCTCCGCAATCAACGTCGCGCAAACGTGCATACAACATGGAGGTTTGATCAGGGCATGGTGCGCAATTCTGACCTGCATGCTTGGGTAGAAACCGAAGAGACTAAAAATTTCACGCGCACGATGAGTTGCCAACAACGCGAACCCGCCAAACAGGTTGCTATGCTGTTGAATGGTAGTGTCTGAATGCCAATCATTAATTTGTTGCACGGGCAACGAATCTTCTGGAAAAATCGCATCAGTAGCATCCACTTTGTTGTGCTCCTGCACTGCAACAGTCGGAAATGCATGACCTATAAATGACGCTGGGATAGTGTCGCCAGCTCACGAAACTGTCCCAAACAAAACTTGGTCATAATGGCTCCTTCCGGGCAGTCAAGCCAGAACTGGAGTCGAGACTCTACCGATGGCCCCTAAATAATTACATTTACCTCTTTGAAATGCATTCCACAACACAGATTGTGCGGAATGACCAACTGTTGTGACGAGTGCGTGCCCACCCTTCTCCCTATTCGTGGTCTCGAGGTAACCCCTTGCTCTGCTTTCGACATCATTCTTTCCCGGACAACCATCAAATAAAAGGATCATTCGCTTGGGAGGCTCTTGGAGTAAACTGATTTAGCCACGAGAACTGAAGGTGATCGCTTAGGCGATGGGCTGAATCATTCGTTAATGCAACATGGCCCGCCAAGCCAGCATAGCCCTTGATGAATTGTCCGCCTAGGGAGTACCTATCCATGTTGGGGCCTACACTCGCGCAAGCTATGTATCATCGCAGTATAAACGGCTGTGGAATGAAACCAACCACATTTTCTGTCCTAGCCAGTCTGTAGTTGGCCAGAGCCACTAGGGTCTTGTGTTTGTGGCCCAAGATGGGTATGAATCCCCTAGCCAACCATTTATCCAAAATGTCATGCAGGCTTGTGGGTTGTCGTCAATTGTCGAGTGACCACATAAATCGTTCGAACATTAACTTTGAAACTGATGGATCAAACACAACGAACCTAGCACCCGACTGACCGTGATTGGGTGATTCGTCAGGCCCCCGACACGCACTCGTGTCGTGCAACAT
>NHOP01001416.1:0-10931 GCA_018697155.1 Pyramimonas parkeae | reverse complement strand
CCAACCGCCTAAACAATTACCATGAATAATGGTGGTTCCAAAGTTTGTTGCTCCTTTGATCTCAATTCGTCGTCTTGTCGCCATCTTTCTCATGTTCTGACTTTTGTAATTGTGTGTACTTATAAAGCAAATGAAACGTGGACAACAGGTTCTCACAAATTTGTTCATCCGTGCACATGGATGATCGTTTGGAGTTGTCTGTGTTTTTTGGCAACTGTCACAAGTTCATGCACCTGCTGATGGTCATTTGCGAACGTAATGTGTGCAGAGGAATGGTATGAGGTGCAGCATGACATGTTGGGGGACTATGTTATGAAAGAGTACCTGAAGTATTGGCGAGCATTCGGATTCCATTACAAGGGCTACTTGCTTTTTGTATAAACACATCAGCCCTGTGTGAAATCTGTTTTGTGTCTGCAAGTATCGTGTATCCTGCGGCAGCATTGTTTCCGCTCTTGAGCAATCAAATTTTGCTGGGTTTGCTATTCCAAATCTACAAAAAAGTGTCAGTGCATAAGCCCTGTGTTGCACTGCTCAGCAAAGCCTCATACCATGTGTGAACGGTTAAGTCAGTATTCTCAACAAGTCGTATTGCCTTGTAGACCTACACTTGTGCCCCTCCACAAAGTTGTTCAACCGTCGAGTCATTTCCTCTGCAAGCCCACCACCATGCTACGCAAACCTTTTCTGGGATTGTGCTCCTTTTTGTTGGTTGCATGCGTTCGTTTGTTCAGGTTCTGTCCTTTGAGTGTCGTTTTGGATGTTTCTGCCCTAATACAGACAGGGTAATATTTCTATGTTCTCGCTTGTAATTCAACTTCCAAGTGAGGCTGCGCCGTATTGCGGAATGCAAAAGAAAATGCTTGCAAGTTCACATACAATCCATTCATGCGATGGGCATGCGTTGTTCATCTTCCATTTCGTATGCAATCGTGTGTTCTTTTGCATAATGTCAAGATTTGTCACTGGCTTCGCTCCTTTTTCCCGCGCGTACACACGTTTATGACCCATTTAAGTGCCCACTTGGTTGTATAGATGGCGCACTTTTCGATTTTTGTCCACCATGTTGGATTGCCATGTAGGCAGTTCGGATCGAATTGCGGCTACCCCATGTTCGAGGCAGGAAACAGGCAGTTTTATGCCTCCGCTGACAGTACATCAACCACCATGCTGGCTAGCGCTTCTTCGATAAGCAAGTGGTCATATCAATCACCTACGAGAATGTCATGATAATTGGTGGTTCAATGATTGTAGATTTGTCGTCCTCATCGCACTCATTTGACATGTGCCTGCATGCCTGCAGAGCGAGATGATCTTGCTCTTCAGCACAATGATCAAGTGTCGATTGCCAGCAACGCAAGTGAAGCGAATGGATAGCGCTCGCCTCAACCATCCCGAGAAAGAGTTCACGTTCATGCAGGACAATAGGGAATTCAACGAGAGTATCATACTCGGGTGTGTGTGCTTGCGTTTTGTGGATGTCAATTGTGGTGTGTCCTCCGGTTTGCAGAGATTGGAGAAACTGTACGCACTCTTGTGAGTCAAGTTCGATCAACTGCATGTGCAAGGATGACTATATGGACTGAATGCACAGTTCACCTTGAAGTTTCACGCAAAACAACTTGTGTAAGAACTTTGAAGCTTGTTGCAAAGTCTTGCGTTGCATAGCAGCGCATAGATGCAAACACTCTTGTTCACGACAATGTCAATGTGTTTCGCATGTACATTTTGTGTGTGCAATTTGAATCGTGGTTACAGAGTTTGAGATTTGTTGACAATACACGGGTAGAGTGCCTGGACACTTCAAGCCAGGAGTTTTTGGACACATTAAATGCAACGCACTGAAGGTGCTACATGTCTGCAACGGGTTGTGCGATGTTTGTGCAGGACGGCGGAGGAGTGGTGGGAGCTGGTGATTACTCGCAAGAAGCTACACCTCATGCCCTTTCAAGAGTTCACTGAATCCATGGTGCTGTGGATCAAGGACTGGTTTGTCCCACCCAGTCTTAAATTATATCATTCAAATGCTTGCGTGTTGCTGTTGCACTATTTCCAAGTTTCTGTTAAACCGATCACCACGGTCTTTAGTAGTTGGCCTGCGTTGATTTCTTTCGCAAACTAAACCATTGTGCTGATTTTTCGTCAGTACACAACAGCGCTGGGCCGGATGTTGGATGAATCTACATGGCACATCACGAATGGTGGAAGTTGAAGAAGATCTAGAAAGGACAAGGATTCATGAACCCTCATGATGGGAGTGGGGTGGAGTTCACAATTGCGCCCAGGTGCATGTGGAAGACGCAGACGTACGTCGCAGATTTCATGCGGGTTCTGCTGCCCAAGGTCAAGAAGCGCCTGGAGGTGGAGGATTTTGTGCAAAACAACGTGCGTTTCCATGCCTGTCGTATGTCCCTCTGGACCCATCCCAGGTCAAGTTTTGAAACTGTACTAGTGGTTTGCAGAACGAATTGATCGCATATTTGTTTGTTCAACACCCATGATCAGGCGGACTTTCATATTTCAGCTGAGGCTTATCGCAGCATGCGATTCCAACGGACTTGCAGTCTTTGGCGCAGCGTAAGTATGGAACATAGCGCACAACCCCACTTTACATGAAATTAGACACACAACTGCATGCTTATACTGACCAGTCATCAGCTTGCTGTGTTGTGTTTTCCGAAGCATATTCCGACGCATGACATGTGCTTATCCCGAGGCAAATATGGATCCTCAATTAATTCTACGTCCCAGCACCCATCTACAACACGCTGTGGCCCAGGACATCGAGGTCACCCTGATTCGGACAAGTCCCATGAGCTTGTTCTCGTTCACATGAAGTGCATTTCTGTTCCAACTGGTGCGCAAGCAACACAGCGCATACCGGCATGGTGCCTAGGCATTGCTGTAAGAAGCAGGCCTCCTTGCTTTTTGGGGGTGTTGTGTGCTGTTGAGCAGTTGGGGAGGCCCGACGCGCGGCCCGGGGAGTACGCCAGCCTGGCGAATGAGCGACGGCTGGCAACAGCTGCCACCTGCATGCACGAGTTCACCGCCGACCAGTTTGCAATGAACCTCATGCGCATAGGAGTGCAGAACCAGACCGCCAAGGTGCTTCTCCGCCTCGTATTTCAACTAGGCCCAAGCGCGCGTAGGGCGGACGCATGAAGAAGAAGTAGCTTGCATGCAGGGAAAGTGGAGATCGACCGGTCGCGGTGCTTTGTACGGTTGCCCAGTGAGTTGTTTTGCTGTCAGGCACTGGACTCAATCCATGCAGTTGGCGTTCGCGATGGAATGCGCCTGACAAGTTCATTTTACATTTTGCATGGGAGCTTGTGGTGAGGTACCGTTCTATGCGCCAACGCTGGACTTACGTATCCAGACATGAGGGTCTGCATCCCGCTGGACGAATTGAAGTAGATCATGATTATCGAGTAGGTCATGGCGGGAAGAACTTTTTTTGTGAACAAGTGGTGTGTCTTGAGATCATATGCTGGTATCCAAGTGGCTGATACATCTCCAGTGCGCATCACGCCAGCCACGTAACCAGCTGGCAGACTACAAAGCAGTGCGAATGCAATATGTGTGTACTGTCTACCAGGCCTTTGCACGAGCGCTGAAGCACCAATTGTCCCTATTACAGATATGGCGGCAGGATACGTATAGCTTCCAGCACATGACATGCATGCAAGTGTGACTGATAATGCTGCGCTTGACAAGTTTCCTGGAAACAGCTCGCTACGCTAACAACCAGTTTCGAGCATTTTAAGAAACATACACATCTTTCAACCTCCGCGGGAGAACTACAACTGCCCGTACGCGACATGTTATTCTTGAACAGCTCCTGGCATGAATTACTTTGACGCAAGAATGTGCAACCTTTGGCGCTTCCTAACGCAGGTATCGAAGGAGTACAGGCGCGTAGCCAAGGTCATCCTCACCGATGCCTACGTCAACGAGATCCCAAGAGTGACGTTCCCGGAGCATGTCAAGTACGTGCCCCGAGTTGTGCCCAAACGCCAGCGGGAGCACTTGAAGCGCCGCTTCGAAGAACTTCCCCCGGTGGTCAAGTGGGAGAGGCCCAGGTCCGCCCGCCCTGTGCTGCAACGAGTCAAGCCCTTGGACCCGAAGAGGTTTTTTGTGGGACCGCACCCTCCCAAGATCAAGGTGCGTCCCACACTATCCTGTTTCTCTGCATTTTCTGAAGAACAAGGCATGCATTGCAATGGAAGCTTGCTCTGTGCTTGTGCGAATTGTTGTTTTGATCGATCGCTTATGGACGCCTTTTTCGGTCTGACAATATTCGGCGTCTATCGTTGGCAGCCAACTCGAGGGCAAATGCTGCCTTTCCCAAGAGCTCACTAATCGCAACGAGCTGGCCATCCTTCTCGTCCTTCCGCGGCACACAATCATGATATCCTTGTTTTTTTCGTGCTGCGGCGTGGTGTGTCCTCTTGGTGAGGTGCCTGTGGGCTCCAGTATATACACGTGGGCGTGTGGAGTGGCAGGTGCGTCCGCGCTCGGCCGGGGTGAAGTCGCGGGTCGACTGCCATCTCTCACTCCTGGAGCAGCCAATCAGGAGGAGGCGGGAGAAGCGAACAGGCCCCTTCTTTCAAGTGTTCACCCCACGCTCAGTGTCCGTTGCGGACTCCTTTGGGATGCTGCTCCCTACCGAGTGGATGGTATGTGTGTGTAGCAGCAGAGTAGCCTGAGTATGTTCTCAAGCACGGAACTGGGACGGCAAACTCCGATGCCTCTTGTAGGGTGTCGACGGATGGACTGGGCTGTTTCTTTATGATAGCTGCCCATGTTCTATGCGCTACCTCTATGGGGCAATGCAGGTTTTTCTTGCAATGCAGACTTGCAATAGTGTGCCATAAGGTCGACCCTCCCTTGCGAGGTGTTCCAAAGCGCATGTTGAATATACCATGCTCACCTCTACCATCTAGTGTGCAAGTGTGCACGTTTGCAATGACCAGGTGCACTTGGTCAACTCCTTTCCCTGCGCGTTCTAGGGTACTTCGGCACTCAATCCTCTTCGCAAAGGGGCATGGAGTCAATGGTGTGTTGGTTCGTGCTCTTTTTGCCCCACCACACTGGGCGGCGTCGACAGTTCTATTTGCGCTCGGGTGATTCGATGTGCACTGCCGCACGTAGCCCTAGAAGCTGACATGTCTGGTATCTGCAATGCTGCCGCACTTCAGGTGACAGCTACTCAAGAGGGATGGGGTATCCATCTGGACGACGGAGAGGACAATGACGACTTTGGGTCGCAGACCACGGAAGTATATGGGGGTGGCATCTGGACCCCCCGGGTGTATGGGTCCCCACGCTCCGTGCGTAGCAGCAGCCCCACACGCGTCAAGCCCAGCAGGTGCTCCATCGGGACGCATAAGTATATGCAACAGACCCCCGTTTCCAGCGCCTGGTCCTCCGTAAGAAAACATAGAACTTCCGGAAATTCTGCGAATTTAGCAACGCATGTGCTAGAGCTTTACTGTTTTCCAGATCTAACGGTGGTCATTCTGATGGATCAGGTAATGCTCCGGCCCCCGCGTCTTTGTGGATGTGCGCATGCTGTTGCTGGTGTGGGTGTGGTGTGTGTGATGCAGGTACAGTTCTGACACTTCTGCAGTGGAGTTTGATTCTCTTGGGTTTGCCATCCATCCCACGTCCCATTCCCGCCCCGCCTCCGCCCAAGGTAGGCCTTCCTCTGCTAGAAGGCTGCACAATCGAGGGACTCCACGACCAGCGTCTGCTAGTCCGGGAGCCGCGTCGACATGGCAGCTCAATGAACTGCCGAGTTCAGCCAGGCGCTCTCTACGCATTGTGCCGCCTCAAGATGTGCATGAAGAGGAGGAGACAGAGTTTCAAGATGGACGATGTCTTGAGCCAATGCGGGCACTGTTCGTGGAGCCCAGGGACCACATCCCCAGCGCCCGGGTGCGCGTTACATCTATAAACGCATGCGTCTGTTTATACTTGTGTACGCACGTACGCATATACATATGCGCACATGCACCAGTAGACATTAGACTCAGTTGACATGTCTCCGGGCCTTTGGGTGAGGGTCAAGTGCCTGTTCATGTTAATCCCCGCTAGCATCCGACTGTACATGAAACACACATTGTGCTTGGTTTGTATGTATTTTCACATTTCAGCATACTTTTCCGAAAATGATGATGAGATACGTTCTAATCGGAACAAAGGACAAGGGTTTGGACTTGATGTGCTGGTTTCAAAGGTTGCTCTCTGCACTGATGGATGTGCGCGTCAACTCCATTGACATGCATCCCGCTGTTTGGGAGCGTGTTTCGTAAAGGGAGGTGCGGGAGAAATAGGCAGACCTCGCAGTTGCAATTCTCAGCTCCCTGTTCTGTCACATCTTCGCGTTAGCGTCTGGTTGTGCCACGGGCCGCCGATTCTTGCGGAGTCAGGACATGCGCTAATGTAGGGGTTACAATCGCGGGTTTGAGCAGGGAAGTGTGCCCTCCTGGGAGGTAAAGCTTGCTCCACGGAACAATGCCCGAAGAGAGAAGTCCCTCCTCATCCCGACGCGGCCCCAGAGTGCCCGCAGCCGGCCAGGCACCACCTTCGCCTCGGAGTGGCACCCGGCATCCACCAGGTGCTGCTAGTATGGTGCTGCACCTGTTGCTTGCGGGAGCTGATCCCTGCGCTTGTGTACATGGACGGAAGAGGCCAGGGTGCTTGGTTTGTGTACAACTGCAAGAAAAGAGTTGATGGGAGACTTGCGTCTTCTTGAAGAGTTGAGAATGGTAGCGTGCTCTGTCTATTGTACAACCACCTATATATGATGAGACACACGCTTGGGTGCAGTCTCAATGTGGGTTCACGTTTGAGCAGGCTGCTGAACTGGTATTGAACTGGCAAACTTTGATTCGGGTGTCCGATGATGCTCTTTTGTTGTTGTGTGGAGTAGCTTCCTCGTTCAAGTAGCCGCAGCAGGCAAGTTGCGCCTGAAGGTCTGTGTTGATGGTGTTACAGATCCCAACGACCCAGCACCCCAGTCTCTCGTTCGGACGCGCAAGGCGACGCCGCAGAGCTCGCCTCCTGTCGGGGCTTTGAGGGCCGAGCTCCTCTTGCTGTGTTCACGCGATCTCAGTCCAGCTCCTCTTCCAGCCGTCCTGCGTCTGCATCGTCAGGTACTACACTAGCTTGCACAACCGTCATCCTTACAATGCAACTGTGAAGGGTGAGCTGGATACCAACGTTGCCTTGATTTTATTTTGCAAGGGGACCAAGACAATCATCAACAACACCAGATTGATTACAAAGAGACGGATGGGGATGGACATGCAGGTAAGTTTAGATCTGAGCAGCAGTGGCCAGTCTCGACCCGACCTTTAAGCCCGACGTATTCCCCTTCACACACCCCAAGACAGGGCGCCGATATGTTAATGTCCAGTCCCACCTTCTCCAAACATGGCAGCCCTTGCAGTCCTAGCCCGTCCCCGACAACGGGCCTGCGTGTTGCAAGCCGCAGTGCCGTCAGCTTGCTACGGCCACCTTCAGGAAAACGGTCAAGACCGCGCTCTGCAGCGCCAGGTGCATGATGTACTCAATGCAAGATGTGATGTGCGGCTTGAGTTGTCCAGCGTTTTTAGCGAGCTGCCATTCAGTCGGTGGGGAAATAGTCTTCGCGTTCTCAGGCCGCCGGTTGGCCCCTGACGTAAATTTGCTGCTGCGTTGGTCGAGAAATTTGAACGTGCCACGATGGTGAAAAATTAGCCCTCCTCATCCACCAGCGGGTCGTACATTTTCAAATTGCGGATCGACCTCTCGGAAAGTAGCAGGGTCTGCATTTCTTTTTTGTCGACACCCAGAGAAGTTCAGGAACTACTGGTTAATGGCGGTGTTCGGTGCGCTCCTTCTCCAACACCGCAAAGGACGGAAAGGCAGATATTCACAGTGGTTGCAGCACTGGCGCTGTGTAGAGCGCATGCACATCTTGGACTGGATGGCCCAAAGCCCCAAGACCATACCCAAGTCGGTACTGCTACAGGTTTCCTGTGGTGAACAATCGCTTTACCACGCTTGCATGAAGTTTGTGTAATAGTCCTGCAGCTCCGACGATTCCAGTGCTTATGATATAAAACCTGCTTTGTCTTGTTGCGCACAACTCAATGGACTTAGCTCTTGTGGATGGTGGCGTCTACATGCAATCCACCGATGTGCTCAGCAGCGCTACGGCATCACAGGAATGCAGCATGCCCACCCAGTATTGAGGACTTGTTTTCAGTAGTCCATTTTTATGTTGGCGTCCTCTAGAACCTCCTAGAAAATTGCATCCTTCTGTTTATGTGAGTGCATTGTGCACATGGAATGCAATCTTCATGTGCGTTCCTTGAGCAACCACCAGGATATGCCCATGTCCGGGCCAGCGATTGTTGAGATCTCAGCCATGCTGCGCTGAGCTCGTTGCAAACAGTACCGTAAGTGGCAACGACAGTTCCATGATTCACAACACCTTAGCAAAGAGGTGCTGAATGTTTCCATGCCATGCCAATCATGCTAGGATTGAATTATTTGTTTGACATGGCACAACTGGGGAGTTTCCAATGCATGGGTGGGTTGCTCCATGTTTGTAGGAAGTATGAGGGCTCGACCACACAGTGCACATCCCGATAGCCATAGGGGACGACAGGTGGGGCTAGACAAAGTCGTGCGCCCAGAGTACACAGCCAGTGTGAGTAAAGCGCAAAGCAGTGATACCAAAGGTGAGCATTACTACAACACACAACCTTCAGTATCTCAGGTAGTTGAGCAGGTGGGACATTGTCCCCACAGCCGTGGCCGATATGTCTATTTATAGAGCACACACAGGCAAAACATGTTCCACAGTCACACCACTGAAAAAATACTTGATCTGCGATCGGGATTGCCACTTTGGTACACGTTCATCGCATATCCGGACACGAATTCAGGAATGTACGCTTCGAAAGTGTGAGCAGGTTTGACGTATTTTGAGTACATTCGACCGCAAGTATGCTAGATTCGAAGAAGTGGACTGATTATTTGACGGTGTTTTCATAGTTGACGCACCAGCCATTGTTCCTAACGGTCAATTAATTGTGAACAGAGACTTGTCCCGCAACAGGTTTCAAACCCGCAGTTTGTCGATTCGAAGACTTTTGCCTCACCAGATAATTTCTATGTGCATAACGAGGAACCTGAATTTTTGGAATGAATGTCAGGGCATGGGGCAATGTGGTGGAACAGCAGCATTCTGGTAAGAGGGGCACACCTCAGTTGAGAACCGAATCTGTGTTTCTCTGACGAAATCACAACGTCTGCTTGGCTCAGGATGTTCGGAGCAAACATTGATTCCTTCATTGTACCAGAAGGCGCAATTGTTTCGTCGGCACTCTATGAAGCGGGTTGTGTGAGGTCTGATGTAAATTGTTCAGGTGGGGACATGGCCGAGCCCCGCGGTGCGCTTGAAGGCTGGCAGACTGATTCACCTCCTAGGGATGGTATTGAACATCAGCACATGTGCATGAGTGCGCACCTGCTTGGAGACGCTGCCCTCCCACACCAAGATGCACCACACGATCCCGTTGCTAAAGCCACGCCTCCTCCCGCTTGCAGGGTCTCCTTTTCATTCGACCAACCAGAGGTGCGGTATAGTTCAGCATACGCGCTGAGTGTGTGACAGCCTATGGGGCCATTTTCATTTTGATTGCATCGATCTCCCCGCAATGCTTATCAAGTTTGGTGTGTATCTTTCACGGTGTGTCCTGAGGTTGCGCAGCAGCAACCCTCAGTGGTCGAGGCAACTTGTGTTTTCAGCTGACAGGCATCTATCCTGGTGCGCAACAAGAAGAATTGTAGGTTGCGGCTGTAGGAGAATGCGTGATTGAGTCCTTGTTTTTCGGTACCAATGCGTCCAATTATTATGGGCAAGCACTACATTCTCCAGCCTTGGAAAGTAGAGGTCCTCAGTTCGAAGTGCTCTTGGATTATGTTCGCCAGATATTGCTTGAGCTTCTCTATGCTCAAACTCGTATGCATTGCTTCAAGCAGCATGTTCTGATAGAATGGCCCCCACACCAATAGCGTAATTTTGTCGAGACTATTTGCAAGTTTGGTCTGAAATGAGCGGTATCGTGCGCAGGTGCTAGATCAAATGCAGAGCACGCTTGACCCTATGCATTGCAAGCAATGTTTCTGTCCACAACCGCTTTTCATGTTTTTCCTGAGTTGTGTCTTTGCTGAGATTGTTCAGTAACATCTTCTGTGTGCGCCTGTGAAATATGGTGATAAGGCAAGCAGAGCTATGATTCTGAGGACTTCTGTTATGACGTGTGAATGCAGGGCAGCATATCAAGCCGACCGCTAGCAGGCTTAGATGCATGCAACTTGGAGCTAAGTCCTTCACCCCTGCCGTCGAGACTTACTCCGTTTGCCCCAATCGACCCACACCCACCCCTATCACCAGCGCACATCAACCTTGGTACCAGTGAGCCGGACATGAGCGGGTTCCCCCTTGAGGACGAATGCGTGCATCCGGCAGCCGTTCCGTGTGACTCGGCGTCAGACGCTCCCGCCATTGGAAAGGAGAAGTCTGGCCTGCTGGAGTTTTTTTCCGACCCAGCCTTGGAGGGCCAAATGGGCACAGAGACGTGTGCGTCGCCAAGCTTGCAAGCCCGCGGTGGCCTTACTTACACTGCGAGCAGAATGTTGAAGAAAGAATGGAGTACTGGGGGTCAGGTGAACGATGTTAAACTTTTTTTTGACTTCGCCAACAATCGCCGCGATCTGCTACTTCTAGATATGAGGGCACACGTCTATATACTTCCTGCGAGATGGCCGGGAATTATTCACAAGAAACGGGAGCTCAATAATGGTGGGATTTCAGTCGATTCGAGCGCGTGCGTGTCGTGTGGTCAAGAAACCTCCCCATTGTGTTGCATCTA
>NHOP01001415.1:0-10931 GCA_018697155.1 Pyramimonas parkeae | reverse complement strand
CGCCGGGCAGAGGGGAGGCGGGTCAAACGATGGCAGCTGGAGCATGTGATGGAGGTGCACGTCATGCGCTACCTCCTGCAAAACATGTAACACCCCTTCCTGGCTCGCGTCCAATAGAGTCAGTCAAAAGGGTGCGACAGCCTAGCCCAAGGATTGCGATTGCGGGAAAAAATTATCTAGCAATGCAGAATTTTCAGGCTCGGCCGGTGATTGGTGGTCGCGCCAGCTGTCATATTGCCTTTAAACTACGAAACAGCTGTACCAACCGCTGAATCCACCCACTCAAGATGTCTGGCACAGGCCTAGCTCGAGTGGAGCTCAGCCAGCTCAACCTGCTTGCCATTCGTGCTGGTCGTTTACGTGCACCTTGTAAACAAGTAGACCAAGCTTGTGCCTGTTAATTCTGAGCCGCGCCCAACAAAGCGCGAGCCAAACTGTCGGCTCGTGTGATTACATGACATTGTATCGCCATCAATGCCAGCAGTCCTTACGATCTGCATCCCATAATCGCGCTTGCCACGCAACACAGGAACCACTCGAACACTCTCGTTGCTATGTGCGGTGTGCGCGAGCAGTGCATCGTATTTGCTAAATAGGATATCGCCTGTTGCTGGCCATACAGTTTCTTGAATTTCATTGAAAGAAAAGGCATGAACCTAGCAAAGAGTGCGCTTTTTTTGAAACGTTAGCTTGCAGGCTCTGTGCTGGTGATGTTGTTATCTCAAAATGCACAAGGACGCATGTCAATGTAATCACTTTCCTTTAAGGGACATGTTTCGAGTTTCTTTATGGGGTTGATGAATAGTCATTCATTTGCAAGACTTCGAACTGCAAACGATGCAATGCTCAACAAAATGAAATGCTTTTGCACACTTCCGCACCCTCATTATTCTTCCCGAGTGGACCTTCTGAATGAATATCCTCAGCCCTCAGCCTCTTGGGGTTGTAAATGCAGCAACCGACTTTACGAGCATACAACGAATATTGATATAACGTTTGCAGCAGGGCGTTGACAAACCATGTTTCATGTATATTCACCTAGTCCATGATCCCAAAGATGAAGCGATCTTCATTTCTTTGGTAGTGAGCTCATCCCATACAAATGAGATCATCATTCATCTTCAGATACAGAAATGCTACATTCTGGAGCATGAATCTTTCCTGCGATTCCATTGCAACTGTGTTTGAGCAGATTGGAAATTTCATAATTTGCAAAGTCATGAGTGAATCACTTTCTCTCATCATGACTAGGAATGGCGAAGCCTGTATCTTGTGTCTCTTCGCTTGCGAGTGCAAGTCTGGCCCAGGGTCACTGCCACACTCCGAACCCATGGCTTTGCCGCAACCTCAGGTCCCAGCCCTTGTCCCAATAATTTCCCTAACCTGAACTATGACCCTATCCCAATCCCCTGCATAGTGACGGTAACAGTTGTGATTTTACTATTAACGATGCAACAGGTCTTTTAGACGGATTCAACAGGACTTCACAACATGTACCACGAATTTGAACATCATGTTTCGAACTTGTATTCAGCTCTCCGTTTGCATCTGAGGATATGTCATGTTTCGCAGAGCGTTGGAGATATTTATGGACGACCGGTCCACAGCGTTTTTCAGCTTCAGCTCGGAGCAGCACATGGAAGAGGTGGCCAAGAGGCTGGTGTCCCTCAACCCCAACCTGGCACTGTACACGCGCAGGAGGAAAGTGGACGCGGCGGAGCGTGCGTGCGAGCGCTGGCGACGGCGCGAGTGCTCCACCTTCGACTACCTCATGCTTCTAAACACTCTGGCCTGCCGCACATACAACGACGCCGGGCAGGTGATGCCTGCGCCACATTTGTACAACTGAGCACCTGGCAAAGGTGGAGAGACTAATATGATGCCTGTTGCGGACCCATGGAGGGCCTTGATTGACCTCAGGCCACGTTGTATTGGAGAGGGGTCAGGAGGCCTGAGCCTTTTCTCTCTAGTCACAAATGATGGATTCGTAATGAGCAATGAGTGTGGTGTTGGAGCTAGTCAATGTCAAGTCTTGTATGTCTCAAGTATGTTTTCATCCGTTTGGAGTAGAGGGCACAATGTGACAATATCGAGCCTGGTGGGGAGTTGGGGAAGAGGTGTATGGCGGGGTTAGATATTTGGATGACACGTAATTGAAGACGTGCGTTGTATATTGAATCAATGCAGAATGACTATGTTGGTTGGGGATAGACTCGAAACCCTGCTTGTCCTGTTGATATACTCTGCTTTGTTGATGGTTGCCTCAAGGCAGAAAGCATCCAAGCAGATGGGTCCTCGACATCGAGTGAGTGACGCTACTTTTGAACATGCGGCAGTTGCGCATGCTCAACTTGGTTTGAATGTTGACAGTGTATTTGCGTCTGTTTTTTAACTATTGGGCTTATCGTCCTTATGCTATGCGCCGCAGTACCCGGTGTTTCCATGGATCATCTCGGATTACGAATCGTCCCAGCTGGACCTGGACAACCCTGCCAGCTACAGGGACCTGAGCAAGCCCGTCGGGGCGCTGACCGAATCTCGTCTGAGTTTTTTCCTGGAACGGTATCAGTTCTCCAAAGCGAGCGATCCCGAAACTCCGGCCTTCCACTATGGTAGTCACTACAGCACTCCAGCAATTGTGTACGGGTACATGATTCGCCTCGAGCCCTTCACCTCCTTGCACACAATCCTGCAGAACGGCAAGTTCGACCACGCCGACCGTCTCTTCCACTCCGTGGCGGTGAGTGAGTTCGTATCTTTTCGTGTCCTGTGAAACGTCTCGAATATACTCGAGAGTGCTGATGCTTCCGCGACGGTACTCGTTTGTTTGCGTCGAATATTCTTTTCGGTTTTGTTCGTTGGCACTGTGAGATGGATCTGGGCATGCGGTTGCATGCCTCTATGAACATTCCGCAAGGCTTCCAAATCGTTCAGCCAAACGAGAGAATCATGGTTTCAATACCCTGAACAATTTAATCCACAAACCATGCGGGTGAGTGGTGGTTGATATGTCCATCAACGAGGCTTGTCACCCATTCAAGTGCACCCACTTGACGGCATGGCCAAGAAGGATATGTTATCTGAAGGAGTTGCTCCCGCAACGGGTTTCCTAGGTACAACCAGAACCAAGTACACATAATATACTTGGGTCAGTTCTTGTCCATCATCGGGCCAAGTCATCCAGCATGGATGCTTGCCACACATCTGATGCCCACCTTTGCCACTCCTACCCGAGTTCCAGCAATGTGAATTATTGTTTCTTATTCATCAACATTTTCATCCATCCCATATGCTGTTCCCAGCAGCTAGATCATCTTGGCCCTGGATATGTGTACCAATCTTTGTGTCTCTGCTGTTCCAAGTGGGCCTGTCTGTCTCGCGTTCCAGCCCTACACTGTCCACATCTGATGTGTTGTGTATGGGTTTTAGTTACATTACGCGCGCAGCATGTCTGCAATGCGCAGTACGTTGCTAAATGGCCAAGTTGAAAAAGTGCAATAGTGGACTCCGCGTTTTATATCTTTAGAGTGAGAGATGCAATGCCATACTGTGTGGTGAGACGCACAGATTCGCAGGAGGTCGTTTAAATCACCGAATTCACGCCATGGGATACAGGACAGGAATGATGGTCTTGTTCTGTAAACATTGTTTCAAGAGACGATTCAGACGACATTCTGCAGGACATCGTGTGCACACAACGCATGTTCCTGGAATAGCATGGTGACAGGATTCTTTCAGTGTATTGACTTGCTTCAGTCTGTCCACATGGTGTCATTTTGCCGCAGCTTACTTGGAAACAGTGCTTGGAGAACATGCAAGATGTCAAGGAGCTGGTGCCGGAATTCTTTTACCAGCCTGAGTTCCTTCACAATGTAAACAACAATAATCTCGGAACCCGGCAGGTCAGAACGTTCAAGATTTCCAGTGCATCTAAGGGTGGCTAAAGTGAATAAACATGGCAATGGAGGTTTGTGATATTGTTGTGTTGATACGTGCTTATATGGATGTGATGCGCTGTGAGCCCAATACCAGAGTATAGTGTGCACTTCCTGTTTGTTCACACGTTTTCAGAGTCCATGTCACTAGCAATGTTCACAAAGTCGTGTGTGGGGAGTTGAGGGTGATCAGGATGGTGAAGTCATGGGCGATGTCATTTTACCGCCTTGGGCAAAAGGAAGCGCGGACGAGTTCATTAGGCGGCAGCGTGAAGCCCTAGAGAGCGAGCATGTATCCGCAAACATCGATACATGGATTGACTTGATATTTGGGTACAAACAGAACGGTCCAGCCGCAGAAGCCGCCCATAACTTATTCTACTACACCTCTTATGAAGGAGAGGTGGATCTGAACTCCATTCAGGTACCGGTGGATGTCTTGGCAGCATGGGTGTCGACTTGTGTACTTCGATATTTGTAGTGTGAAGGTGTGCATCAGGAATAATGATATACAAATTCGCAATCCTGCTTTGCTTCCACGATCATGTTGCATGAGCTCAAGGCAAGTTTGTTTTAGTAGGTTGGTAAGGTAGGATGTGGGTTCGTATTTTATGTTCCAATACGGACGACGAGACGCGTCTCCTGTGATGCTACGCTTGGGGATGTGTTGTGAATATAATGCATGGCTTCAAATGACAACGCTGGGCAGTGTACGATTTAGTGCGTGACTTGATTCATATAGCTTCCTGCCCCAGTTGGTAATGGGTCATGACCCTTTTACATGCAAACACACAAAGGTGCGTGAGCCTCACATAAAGCGCGGGGAGCCATGTCAAGTGAGTTTCGTGATAACTTCTACCGGTGCACAAAGTGACTCAAACACGCTTATCAGGTCCAAACATCTGACTCCACCATTTGATTTGTGGATATGGCTTCCTGTCCAGCAAGTGTAGGTCACATGCCAGTACTTGTTTGTGCCTATATACGTGTTTATGACCACAATGCAATCCCTTACTTCAAACTGTGCCTTCCTCCTTTGCTGCATTCATGGCGCAGGACTCCGTGGAAGCCAACGCCCTGCTCGTGCAGATCACAAACTTTGGGCAGACTCCTTGTCAACTGTTCAAGCGCAAGCACCCTAAACGGGCCCCGTTGCTGCCGTCCACGCTGCCCCTGCTCTTGCAGCCCCGCGGCGCGCTCAAGCTGACCATGAGTGGATCACCCTCCGGGGGGCAGAGCGCCGCGCCCTTGGTGCACGTGTCTGTGCAGGGCGGGCGTGTGCTGGCCGCCGCCAGCGACCGGTCCTTCCAGTCGCACCATTGGGTAACGCCGTCCAGCTCAGCGTCGGGCACCTTTACATTTACCTCCTCGGCAAGCTCGCTGGGCCTGCCCTACGCCATTGAGCCCGACTCCCACAGCCCGCGCCGCGTCGCCGCGCCGTTTGCGGTGAGGCGGGCAGGGAGATAGAGAGGTGCCCAGAGATGATTCTGGGATACAGAGCATTCCGGCATGCACGCGCAGTTTGAACATTGTTGTCGAACCACACGATAGCGTCTTGATGATCTAGGCAATAGGTTTGATCACGTGCCAATGGAAGGAGAATTGCCGGCCCAACGTTGACAGTGCTTGTGCAACAACACCAAGATAGATAGGGGTGTTCACTGTGCGCGCGCCCTGACCCCGCGGTATCAGTTTTTCAAGCTGTGAAAGACAACATGCCACCCGGGCAAAGGATACCTGGTGACTTGGCTTCTTTGGATGATGGTCTAACTGATGTTTTCAATCTTTTGTAGCAGCCAAGATTGGAGCAGGCAGAACAATCGCTACATGTTAATCCAGATATCATGGTGATTGCCTTATGGGTATCTCCAACCAATCAGAGCAGCGTTTGATAAATTATTGGCTGAGTCAGAGCAACACAGGCCAGATCATCAACTCTCAACCGGCGCCCTACCAGCCAAGTCATCTACATGGTTCTGGTTGGGTGATCTTGTTTTCTGCAATTAGGTACGAACAAACGTATGAGATCCAAGGAAGGCTCTGTACGAACATAAAGACGTCATCCACATCGTGATGGTCTGGAACAAGTTTGCCCACAGGAGACCTCCGGTAGCAAGACAGTTATGGGCAGCTCCCCTCAGTGCAGGATCTCGTCCCTACTGAGACTCATGCTAGACGCGGAGGTGGATCTAATGGGTTTGTGGTTGTTCTGCGTGGCGAGTACATTCCAAGATATGACTGGCACATTATCAGCAATAAGCCACATCACATGACATGTATGCATAAAATCTAGCCTCAGAATTTTGCAAACCAGCAGAGCTATTGGATGCTTAAGCGAAGTCACTTTGGCGAAGTCGAGCAGAGTCGTTTTTCTATGGATGTGCAAGGATCAGCCGACTCTTCTGACGAGAGCCTGCCTTGGATACCCCACGAAGAAATCCCAACATGGTTGCTGTTGATGCAGGGTGCGATGACGGAAGAGTCGAGTGCCAAGTGCTTTGCCGTGCTGCCCGGGGCGCGACTGCTGCTTTCATGCGGTCACTGGGACTGCAGCGTGAGGTGCACTTCGGTGGAGGACGGATCCCCCGTGCAGACTCTGCGGCAACACAAGGACGTGGTTACTTGCATGGCAATGGGTGCGAGCGGGGAGGTGCTTGTGACTGGCAGCAAAGACACCACGCTCATGGTGTGGGGCGGGGGCTCGGGGCGCCTGGCCAGGACTAAGGTGAAAAGAGAATACCCATGCATGCAAATAGCTTGATGCCTGGGAAATATTTCCAGGACGCTGTTTTTTCCTAGGTCGCACTGCGCAGTTGATTTCGTTTGCGGATTCTGACTGGATGGGCATGGAATAAGTACTCTGGAACGTAGATTGTACACTTTCTATAGTATAATTACGATACAACCCAATCTCGTTGCGCTAGGAAGATGTAACGTCAGTTCTGCTCTTTTGCACAGAATTTTTCTTTTGTGTGATGTGACGTATACAAATTCACAAATAAGAGCATCTCAATTTTTATGTGAGTCAGTATTGAGGAGCGGAAGCGTACACAGGATACGACGAAGCAAATGTAGAATATGATGATGAACATTGCCATGAACAGACTTAGCGGGCATGCCATGCTGCGATTGTATTCAGTTTTTGCGTAGTTCTGGCTGTGTTGGAGAATTCCGGACTTCATTTCCAGTTTGTGTTGTTAACATGGATGAATATGATGTATATGGATTAGAACATCCAATTGGATGTTTGCATTATAGAATGATTTTGCATGCCCTTGATCATCAAATCTTCATTTTTCGTAATGACCCTGCCTCGTTCTGTGTGTTGATATGCTTTGTCGAATTCTGGAGAACGTAAATATATATACAGTATATCAACAACCT
Source organism: Pyramimonas parkeae (assembly GCA_018697155.1). Lineage (NCBI taxonomy): Eukaryota > Viridiplantae > Chlorophyta > Pyramimonadophyceae > Pyramimonadales > Pyramimonadaceae > Pyramimonas > Pyramimonas parkeae. Next base: position 3,612 of record NHOP01001415.1, on the reverse strand, counting down.
GATCAATTTGCGCAGATCTCATATCCCAATGGATAACTTTTCTAGATGAAAGTGCAAAGATTAGACAATCCCGATAGGGCGCAAAATAGTGTCGTTGGATTACCCGCAAGAATATGTATCATGTTTAAGCGTGTGACCTGATAAACGGGGTTTCAGAAAGTGTCACGTCATGGATTTTGCATGAGATTAGGTCCACATGACTTTCCGCACACTGGACATGGGTGATGCCCAGTGGGCGGGGAGCATGTCCCGGTTTGTATGCGCTCGTATGCATACTGGTTTTCGTTTTTTCACATATCTTCACAATTGTTGTTCACGCATGTTCTCCCCCAGTTACTTACTGTTCCCTCGCAGGCAAGCACGTCTCAATTGATGGGAGTGACTGCAGGATAGCATCACCTCACGTTTGCTTCAATGCATGCTCGTTGTTTTTGTAAGAAACGCTTGTGCCTTGTTGCGTGTCACTATGTCCACGTCTGCATGTGCGTTCTCTAGTGTACTGCATTGGGGTTGAAGCTCGCAACCTGCTCGGCTGGGGTTGCTCCAGGCGGCCTGGCACACGCCCCTGCAGTCTGGTCCTCGGCTCATCCTATATGGGCACGACGAGCCAGTGTCGTGTGTGGCGGTGAGCTCGGACATGGACATGGTGGTGAGTGGTGCAGCAGACGGCACAATTATCCTTCACGCCCTTCGCCGCGGGCGCCACCTGTACACCGTGCAGCACACCAAGCACTCCGCCCCAGACCATATCGTGCTATCCGACGCAGCCGCCCGCATGCTGGTCTATTCGCACGGTACGAAAGGAAGGCCCTCTCTCCAAATCCGCCCCAGATGGATTTATTGTGTGCTGACCATGTCGAGTGGCCAAGTTGGTAGGGTGTCACCTTGGTACGCGGCTTGTCCGAGTTCAAGCCCTGGCATGTTCAGGTACTGCCTCGGTTGATGATTTATCAAAGGCCATGCTGGCTCGGCATGTCATCTTCGATTGGCAGGTTTATATGCCTATCGCCTAAACAATAGCCATAATATCTGGTAGTTCAAAGTTTATCTTGTGCGCTGTACAGCTACAGAATTGTGGCATGGTTCGGCGGCAACTTCATTCGGTGCGATGTTGTGGAGTTTCAGCACTCTTTTTTTCTGGTTGATTGGAATACATTTGCTGGGTGAGAAGCCAAGTCTGTGGACATAGTTGTTCAAGCGTTGGCTTGACTCGTGGGGTCATGCACCTTCAAATGGGTAGATATTGCCTCAAATGATGATTTGCCAAGGAGCATGCTAGGTGATCAGTCATGTTTGGGTAGCGAGTGAGTTCACCGATTGCCTACGCAATCACTATGGTGTCTGTTGGAAGATCTGATACAGTTCTTGATTCACTCTTCCACTCGTCAAGCATGCTTTCTTTTTATTAGAGTAGAAGTGACACTCTGTCTTCAAATGTATCCCAACATATTGGACCTGATCCCACCCGACCCAGGGATTGGTGAGCCACACTGCCAGAGAACATGACAAATTCCATAGTGCTCTTATTTTGCTGTTCGAATGGGGTTCCTGAGGAAGTCGCGCAATATCAAATAAGGGTATCAGTGCGGGTGCACAGATATTAAGGTGACGCATCCCTGGTCCCGTATTCACAACAGCGTGCGCATTTTTGTTCGGTATGTGAAATTGGGGATCGCCTGGTTTGGAATGGAATGGGCATGTGTGCAGGAAGCCTGACTCTGTACAGCTATTCCGTCACTGGGAGGCTGATTGCCAGCACGGAAACTTGTGAACGAGTGAATGCTGTTGCAGTTACTCAAGATGGACGATTTGTTGTGACCGGCGGTGAGAAGGGCGTTCTTGTGATCAGGCACATCCACGATCTGACAGTGTATCGACGCATGGAGGTTGTGCATGCTCCCATCACGGGTGAGTGTTGAACGCAAACTTCAAATGCCTTTTGCACCATGCGTGTACGATTTGTGAACGCTTGGATGCTCAACATGCACTATGAGATGGATGTAGTTCAACCTCAAGGAGGTGTAAGTACCTATTGTATGCATCTCGAACATGGGAATGATACCATAGCATGATGCCACAACAATTTCGTTTGAAGTGCAAAGTGATGTGTTGGATTCAAAGGTATTGTGTTTTTGTGACAATGATGCAGCTGATGCCATGGTTCCCTACCGAGGCTAAAGGCTCCTCTCAGTTGTTTAGTTCATGGGAATGTTGAATTTTGCGTGTGTATGCCGTCTGCATTTCTATCTGACAAGTGTCACATGCGTCGGCATATGGATCGCTCAGATCAGCAGACTGCCGTGGTAGCAATCGGGAAATGAATTTGCCTGTTTTTGAAGCTTGGAAGGTAGACTTAAGCGCCGATAGAATTTTGTGTGATACGGTTGGCATGGCTCCCCCATTTGGGTACTATGTCCCTATTTTTACATATGTAGAGGAACTTATGTTCGAAACCCGTCTTGGAGTGATCACTTTACGACGTAAGCATGTGAGTGAGAGGAGTTGCTTAGGTGTGCATGACAGTGTCCCTGCGAGGACTTAAGTTTTAATCCTATAGGGCGCATCTTTTCGGATCTATGTTTTGCACCTGGAGACATGTGGTAGGCTTGGTGCACTATTCCTTGGAGTGATATTGCCAGGTGAGTGATATTGACTTTCACTCCATGATCAGTGGATGTGGATTACCGCCCAACTGGTAGGGGTCATACCATGTATTCATACATATGTACGTGTGTATGTATGACTAGATTCATGTATACCCAGTAGCATGTGTTTACCATTGAAGTTCACTTTGCCACATATGGATTTGAGCAAAAAGGTTGCTCGGGTGTGCATGTGTCCCTGTAGGGACTTGCAATTTGATCCTTAAGGGCGCATTTTACAGGGTTATATTTTGCATATGTAGACACGTGGTGGGCTTGGTTTGCTGTTCCTTTGAGTGACGTTGCCAGATTATGGAATTCCACTGTGTGATTAGTCACTGTGACTTCCCATCCAGCCGGTAGGGGTCATGTCCCGTTACATATATATGGGGACATGACCCTTACCACAAGGGCGGGGAGCCATGTCAACTGAATCGCGCTCTAAGTTTTATCGTTGCACAAGGTCACCTTCGAAATCCGAGTATCGTGTCAACACACAGATTGCGTGGTGCAAGGAGAACGCATCTCACCATATACATCCAGATAGTGCTGACCCGTGAAAATCCATTTGAAATAAACTCCCAGTCTGTATCATGTGCAGTCCAATGCCGGCGCGTGAGCTCTGCTTGTTGACTCCGAGAATTTGTTCACGGTCGTTGCCAAGTGTGTCTGCTCGAGCTTCTTGGAACTTACAATATCAGTGTTCACACATAGAAATAATCGTGCAAAAAAATCAAAAAAAAAATCAAATTAGAACATTCTTGTGTACTACATACACACACACACATAAAACATACAAAAAATAAACAATTAAATAAAAATTCTTGTGTACTATATCATATATATGAAAATATATATATATATATATATATATATATATATATATATATATATATATATATATATATATATATATATATATATATATATATATATATATATATATATATATATATATATATATATATAT
>NHOP01001414.1:0-10933 GCA_018697155.1 Pyramimonas parkeae | reverse complement strand
AATGCAAATGAGCATGAGAATGAGCTCAACAACTTGCAGAACCCACACACAAACCTTTTGAGCCATCGCACGCTTACTTGCATTCTAAAGCGAGTCGCGCATGCATCTATCGAAGCTTTAACGTCCTGCATTCTGCGCCTTCAGGTGATATCGGGCACATATTCGTGTCGTTGTGCCATCCTGAACATGAAACAAATATGGAACGGTGCCAATGAACTTTGCCTGTTTCGAAGTTCACACATGCCGCGTTTGTCTTTGCAGCATTGCCTCACTCTCTATGCATCCTTGCATCCGCCCGCATGACATAGAGTGCACTCGAGGTGATACTGCCTTTGGACCTTCCACAAGACAAATTGGGACGTGAAGTGCACTCGATGTGACTCGTCGCCATTGTTCATGACGGATCAGAATACACTCTCCCACTGATGTTGAAGACCCAAGCGTCTGTGAAAAATTGCAGCTTTCGCGCTCGCCTTGTGTGGCGTCAACAGATAGACGTTCAAATCCTACCCTGGGGACCTACAAGTCGGAACCAGGGAGGTGTCGAACGGGTGACTGGGCAATGTGCAAGCACACCCGTCAGTCAGCAAAGGCAGTAACGTTTGATGTGTCAAACACCGGATACAAAACACCTCCCACACAATGATTGTACCCATAAACTAAACAGTGTGACACCAAACGTGTACCCATTGAGCTCTCCGACGTCATCCACCCTGCAGCTTGGATGTTGTCGTGCAACCATGCATACACAACAACCCCGGTCCCGCCCGGTTTACATTGGGCTGGATGCAACGAGAGCACGGACTTGCGCACTGCAGCATGTTTAGCTTCCAACACGTCGCATGGATGTATTGCGATTTACGTAAACTGATGCAGCCACACAGGTCGGATCACGGGGGGAGGGTTCCAATGCTGCGCGTCTTCAGACACCCTCTAGAGGATTGTGCGTCCATGACAGCGCACGTGAGTGGCTATAGCGCAGCATCTTCCGCATTGAAAGCAAATGAAAAATCCCATACGCGCAACACCTGGCATCTTTCTCCTTGAACGGCAATACTACCATGCAATGAAATCCAAAAATGTTGAGACGGCACAATTCCCTTCCATGGGTCATGGAATCCATGTTTGCATCACCCTAGTCCGTCCTCTCCTTGAAGACGGACCCAAAATATGACTTGCGGTGCATATTTGACACCACCGCATGTCATCAAAGCTGTTCAGGTTGTTCGTGTAATCTCCCAATGTCTCCCGCCTGCCCGCGCCCCCTGTTGATGAATCCTCAGCCGCCCAGACAGAACCCTCCATCAACACCAAGACTCAGTTCTGAATTGTGACAGCTCATGATCCCCTCCAGAGAACAACATGTTCTCTCCATCCAACCAGCCAGAGATCCTGCACGGGGCTCTCACACAACGCACACCCTCGACCCCAACGGCATTGGCGGCGCTGTACCTTCTCAGGAACATACGCAACCAAGGGCGTCACCTGCCCGAGGCGGCCGATGGCAAACTTCTTCCATGAGTCCGAGATGTGCTGGTTCGATCCGTCCAGATCCTTGTGGAAGAACGGGTAGTTTGGCACGTTGTTGCGCTCCAGCAGCTCCAGCATGGCCTCGTCCAGGGCGCCCTGAGCGTGCAGACCACACGTGAAAGAAGATCAATATTTAGCACCGGTGAGGCTGTAAGGTTGAACTTATGGTGTGCTCTGCGATAGGCGAGGGTGGACCCCTTGTCTAAAGTAGACTAACCAATCAGACGAACAAATCGATGCCAAAAACTCAAAAGGATCGATCAGGATCTCACCAGGGCTTGGTTGTGAAATAACGCGATTCAAGAACTGAACATACCCCCTCCCCTTTGGTAATGCAACTTGCCTGCGTACGTGGATCACGGAGGCCACACCGAATAAAACCAAAATTGTCATTCTGTACTCTCATGTATCGATGCCGAATCTCTGTTTTGAAAAACACAAAGGCGTCTTGAGGATTCTATGTACCAGGACCAATCGTCTGTGCAACATCAGTTTCAGGAGCACATCTCGGTGACTACAGGCATTGTGGTAGATGTTGCGTGGATCTGCTTATGTTCCAATGTATGTGTGGGCAGCAGAGCTACATGGGACTGCAGCATGATGAACATGGCAGTGATTCAGCCGCACCTGCATACAAACCTAAACGCTGTGCGATCGATTGAGGGTAATAAGCCCACGAAACGCAAGCCACAACCGCAAAGCAACGGACAACAAACCCCAAAAAACAAGCTGCAAACTTCATACTTTACTCAAATACGGAATAGGGTTTGGTATCCTCACACCCAGAACGCATATGGCATTGCCATTGTGGTGGACATCAATCTTTAGTCGTCAGTTGTTTGCTCACGAACATCGAGATGTTCCAGAACGCCGACGCTGTCCCACCTGACAGCGGCCTGCTCCGACAAACCACAAACAACCCCAAAGGTGCGCAACCTGCGGGCACTTGACTGCCTCCACTCACCACGACGTGCTGGATGCGCGCCTCCCGCACGTGGTGCACCCAGTTGAGCACGTGCGGAATCATCTTGCTGTCCCCGAACGTGATGGCCACAAAGCCTCGGCGCGCCTCTAGCCTGAACCTCCCCAGCCCCAGCGCCAAGCCCAGAGCCTCCCCCTTCTCCAACCCGGCCCGCTCGACGCTCCTCTCGGCGGCGGCGCGCACTTCATGCAAGGGCAACCCCTCCTGTGCAGATGGCGCTGCAAGAAAACTAAAGAGGGCCAGCGTGGGGACGCGAGGTTCCGATGATCCCCGCAGCGGTCAGGTGGTGCACGTAAACATCGGTGCAGGTTTCGGGTGGGAGTCCCTGTGTGGTAGGAGACTGCCTTCGACTGTGCGAACTTCCATTGGCGGGATTGAGTGGCGCGCTCGGCATTCATCAGGCGATCGAAGATCCAAGAACGCAATGAACCGCTGGTAGTACTTCATCGTGCATAGTGTTCAGATTGTGTTGTATGGTGATGCGAAGTCGTCTTGGAACAGATAAAATGGTGAGCGCAGCGACTACAGAGTCAGGTTGGGGGTGGCCAATTGCTCCATAATTTCGTCGATTATAAACTGGGCAGCTTGGAAATCTACGGTTCCTCCAAATTTTGTACAAGTACACAAAAATGCTGGCACCGTTGTGCAAATCCTCTGGCGACAAAAAAACTTAACATGTGTTTTACATCAGACACGCATGAGACATCAACGTACAGCTGTGGTTATTGGGCTGGAACCAAAGTATCGCGGTCAAACAAGGACTCTACATATGGAAATGTCGTTGTGGCTATTGTGCAAAACCTAAGTTGTCTAAAGTTTGGAGCGTAAGTTTACATTCGCGTTTATTGTTTGTTTGGAACGTGCGACAGCTGCGGATACTTATTCTGGCAAAGCCGTAAGGGTGGAATTTCACAGATAAAGTCCCCAACAAGGACAGTTGCTTTTCCAGCAGGGCTTTCAACATGATTGGGGGAAGACGATCACGGTCCTATGAAGCACACCACGAATCCAAAACCATACACGAATTCTCATTCATGATGAAAATCACAATCCTTTTCGTCGTCGTTCTTGGATTCAACAGCTTGAAAACCCTAACACTGCAAGACAAAGATCAGTGCCCCGGAAGTGACAACTCTCATGGTTCGTCAAGATCAAGCAGGTACAGTACCAAAAGACTGGAGGGAAGCAAATAACAGTTGATGGTATCGATGGTTGTTGTAATTCCGTTTTTGGTGAGGAGTGTACGAGCAAACACACCTGACCGACAAGGGACGGTGCCGCGCGAAGATTGCTGACACCGGGAGGAGGACTAGGGGGAGGTGGATTTGGGGGAGGTGACAACGGTAGCGGTGGACTTGGATAAAAATTGGTGTGCCATGGTGGCGCAGTATTTTGCAAGCGTTCTTCTTTTGAGTGGTCGAAGCCCTCATGCTGTTGGTGAGTTTCCTGACATCACACGCGACCCTCACACACCAGAGCAAATGCTTTTCCTGCTATTCCTGATCGGAAACCACAGAAACTGGATCAAATATCTTGACCCGCGAAAACCATGATTCGAGATGAAGACTTGGGAAGGATCATATATACGCAATTGAGTTGTGGACAAAGTACATAATGAGACGTGATTGCTGTGGGACGAAAGAATTCACATTAACACTAGCAGTAATCATCATACCCTACACTGAAGATCTTGCTGTGGTGGCATAGCACAACTTTGCGCAAAAACATAACAGGCCATGTCTACGCTTGCGATGCATGAAGAACACCATCAAGATACAGAATCCGTCCCAACCATTCGTGAAGGCTGCGAATGCTGTGTTGAATGCACTTAATTTGACGAACAGTCTTCAACGAATTAATCTGATCATGGCACCGTGAAGCTTGCCAAAACCAGTGCTGAAAATACGTTTAGAATGGATGGAGCTGGTACTTGTATGTGATGATATACGCGGTGAGCTTGGTCAACGTGCAAGCCCAGAATCAAACCCAACAGCAGACATGCGGGAGAGATTAACAAACATAGATTTCGTCTTGAGGAGTTCCCGCTTCCACGCGTCGGGCGTTTCATGGCTCTGTGAACGAAAGCACAATATCGCTGCAGAGGAGCAGTTGGGCACGCGATGCCAGTGATGAAGAGAATGCCTGAATTAATCGGTCGTATACGCAAAAATATTCACAGAATATGTGGGCGGTCGTACGCAGAACCACGTTGAGTGATGGAACTCCCCCTGTACACCATTCGTCAACCCAACCGCAGGAACGCGAGGCGTGTGAGGATTGTGAGGCTCAAATGCACGCGCGCTGTTGTACAGTGAATGGCTGGTTCCATGGCATTCGATGATATCCTGTATCTACTTCGGACATGCGAAATGCGCGTGTACCAGTTCAGTGAAATGCCATTAGTGCTCATGCGCGTAAAGGCTGACCTGCTGATCCATACCATCTACCACGATCATCCAATCACCTTCCATGACCCCAAATAGTCTCAATCGTCAATCGCTAGGGCTTGAAAGCACATACTTTGGGTGACCAATACGGTGGCGCCCCTTTCGGCACTGGTACTTCCGGGCTATGGTATTCTCAGATGTCTGAACAGTAGCACCACCAGATGTCAAGGTGGTTGTTTCGGCGATTGGTATGCCAAATATCCAATACCGTCAATAAGAAATTTTGAGAGAGGGCTACGTTTACCACTGAACGTCCTTCTACGAAAATATTCACCGAAACCACCTTGTCGCCGTTTCACAAACTGCGACTCATCACGCATGTTTCCTATCGCCGGTGAACATAATGCTGACGCTGGAGTCAGTGTGCTTGAAGTAAGCCGGAGAGCGAACATTTGAATCGTTCGATTTTTTTCGTATATATGATCGTTTCTATATCTGATGACGAGTAGATGACCACCGATTCAAGATGCAAGGGATCTATGGGAAATTGTCAGCACGACCTGCTCGCTAAAGGATGTGCGCGCTCATCGTGACCGTAACCGAAACTGCAGGATGCCATTTTCAGGGGTTCCGCGTCGTAAAGACTGTTCGAATGACCCCGGCGACGTAGCTTGCCATACAGGCGATCTGTTCCCTTTTGCGAAGTCCCGTCATGGAATTTTCGTGCTAAAATTGGGCATTTGTCTGATCTGGTTGGTATATGAAAAGCAAAATGGGAAAGTTGCAATAAATGCGAGTTTCTTTCGAAAATATTGATATCCTTCCCCTGCGCCATGAAAAAAACCTTGCATATTTAAGCTTAGGGACAAATCAATCAAATAAATGCTTCAGGATCCTTTTTTGAGACTTAGAGCAACATTGGGTGCAAGGTCCGTTTACGAACCGAAGTTTGTTGAACCTGTGCGGACTCAAACATCACGGTGAACCAACTAAACTTTGCATATGTTGCTTTCTGTCAGAAATTGATTCTACGTCATTTCGGTCCAAGTCTGCTAGGGAACATCTTCCCAATTCGTGGACTGAGGGTATTTTTCTCATCTTTCCCGATTCATGTGTGAAATTTTCGTGATATGTCAAAAGACAAGAGTTCTAGTTGACCACGAATTCACCTCCAGACCGGTCGCGTTTGCACCCATATCATGAATTGCTTTGTCATTCCATACATGGCACCCAATATTCTCACCGTACAGTTGTAGCGCTTTATCATGAAACGGCTAACCCTCGCCCAACGACGATACCCTCTCGTTGAGTCAATAATCGGCCCTAATCATCCTTCATCGGGCTTTTGGTTTTGAACCCGGTTTGGTGCCTAGCCCGCCCGCCCAAGGCCTGCCTTGCGCGCACCGACCTCAAGTCGAGCCCTTGCGGGTTGCCGGGATCTTGGAACGCAAATATGGACCAACTCGTGTTGAAGATTAAAGGCACGTATCGTTTGAATTCAGCGATATTTTTCAACTTTCTGTGTATATCGTTTTCAATGGTTTGGTTTGGCTCCTTGTAAGGAGAATCGAGACCTACCGTCTGAATAGGCAATCACGAACCACGCAGCATGGTCACCTGCTATCGAAGAGCGTTGCCAAACGCACATGACGTTCATAACATGTTTTCAATATGAAAATTTATGTATCTGTTTTAAGGCTGAGACCTGCTCATTGTTCTTAACCTTGATCCAGCACGCCTCCTCATGTAAACAGATGTTGAAGATGACCAAGGGTACCTTGGCCTCAAACAAGTCATGCACTGTTTCAATGAGAGTACCCGGATTTTAATTTTATGCGTTATCTCCGTGATGATGTATGCATTTTCAGGCTGGCGAATTGATTTTGTGCATTGGTTTTTGACACGATCGTGAGTTCGTCTGTTCAGATGACGGGTGCTAAGTACCCACCAACGGACCCACCCCATGATCTCTCTCTGGGATGAGGAACCCATGAATCTAGGCCGCATGCAGGAGTGGCGTTTGGCCTGATCACTCGCATTAAGCACTTTTGAATGTGTGATGTATTTCCTCACAAACTCCGGCTAAAGGGGATTCTTTCAAGCACTCTCTTGGGAATCCCCTATATGACAAGGGTTTGTGCGAAGTGCCTTTGTCAGTGCAAGGTCATTCCGATCTTCTATAATTCATGTGTTATCTTCAGTTGCTATGCGCACAACCTCGGTGGGATATGAACCGGATGAAGTTGCTGTTACCTGCACAACGTTCTTCCTAAAGACAAGCTTCCTTGTAGTACCTCTAGTCCAACGATATGAAGACTTATTCCACACAAGGCACACCCGAAGTATGAGCTGGAATTGACCAAAACTACGGCGCAATAGAGGACATTGCGCGAATAATTAATACTACATGCTGCGTGGCACATTTATTCTGTCTTCACACGCTACGCCTGCGCTACAGCCTCTACCAGGAGCGTGAGTTGGGTTTAGTGAAGTGCGTTGATATTTCGTTCGCGGAATTGTCCTGTCCCATTTAGTGTAGCGCACGGTGATATGTATGGTCAATAGTGTGCTATGTTGATATTTTCATAAATCTATTCAGTAAGTGTATTACCATGTGAAACTACTTGCCTGGTCGAAAGATTCTCTCGAGCGTCAGGTTCGAGGATTCGCAAGCATGCACGCAGGGTATTCCACATTTCCATGCATAATGATGACTTTGCACTCCGTGATATAGCCGCAATGGATTCGCGTGAAGGTTTCGCCGTTAGTCATCCTGACTGGACGTGTCTTCTACTTCCTTTTTCGTTTTACGAGCTTGTGAGAGTGACATCTCTTGAAAACTTGTAACAGATGATTGACAAAGTGATCTGCTAGAGAGAGAGATATACCCAAGAGCAATGTCAACGTCCCCTGCATGTTTTGTGAGCAGCATGTGATATCATGTTACCACTTTGACTGTTCAACACATCTGGATGTTTTGGCAAAGATGACACCAATAACCGCAAGGAAAGCGAGGAGTCCTTCCTGCTTGTCTGCAATCCTTGACAAATTCGTCGATCATTAAGGTGCTCGTCACAAGCGTAAAATTATCGTGTAAGGAGCGCATGAAATCATAGAATCCAAGCCAGTTGAGTGCATGAAATCTGTTTTCTTGATGTTTACGTGCTTTTCGTTTTATTTCAATAACCATGTCTAAAGTCGAGGGAAATGTAAATCATCATCGTTTAATCAGAATCTTTACAGTATCACTGCCAATATATATTTTTTCACTGATCTGTGAGTCATGTCTGACATCCATGGTGTTATTGCACCACGGGGGTGTCTTGGATTTTGAGGATTGATGTTCATGGATCCCATGAAACGAAGAGCATGAAGCAGGTCTGCTGAAAATTGGTAATTCTGGGAATTGGGCATTCTTGCAGTGGTGAAGTGCATTGCGCTCAAGCGTCTGAACGTATCCCCCATCAAAAAGGCCGACCCCTATGTGATTGGTGCGTGTCTTGTACAGGGCTTGACAGGTCAATACAGTTTCAGTCTGACCGAAAGCATGCTAAGAAATGCTTCGGATTGCGGAGCGTGTTGAATATCATTTTCAAAAATGTCGGATGGCAGTTGTGATTTTCGCAACTGCCATCCAACGTTGCTCCTCCCTGGACAGCGCTGAGATGGCTGTGAATGCTTTGCGTGAACACAGATGAGAAGGCTTCTGGTTGTTTTTGCCTCCATGCAAAACTGTCGCGCCATCGTAATTGTTCAGTGCTCGCCAGGCAAACGCGGCTCCCACTCGTACCCAAGCGGCCGTGCCGTACGCTGCCACTGGGGCATGCGCTCTGTCAACTCCTAACCAGAAGCTGCTATCCTCAATCTGCCCAAATGGCGTCATGACCAGTCCGCTGCTGAGATTGCAATGGTGGCCGACGACTTCTGATGGTTAGGGCAGATCTGAGCACCAACCAAAGGCGCGTTGCCGCTGCCAACGTAGACAGGGAACTGCTTGAGAGTCGATTTAAGAGACAACTTGATAGTCAACTTGTTTTGGGTGAATGTTGTGATGGCGCAGTGCAAGTGGAGGGCAATGTGGCGTCTACCGGGGTGAAGGAGATGTCACTAGAGCCCATCTATAATGAGAGTTTTTCATTGTAAGTTTGCACGCCCTCGCGCTCTTGCTTGTTCTATTTTTCGCCAATTGAACTCCAGCCCTGAGATTCGCAAAGGCCACGTGCAGCTTACTTCATGGCTGTACAGAGAATCTCGACATCGCCATCAGGGAGGGTATAACCTGCAGGGCGCAGAGCAGTCCAAGATTCAACTAGCGTCCGCCGCTCGTCCAGTTGGGCAAGAGATTGGAGAAGTGTGGTGGCTTGTGTGTCTCAAGCAGGACGGACATGTTACATTGAGAAATTGCATCGACAAGCCAACACGTCAAGCCAAGCATGCTTTCTCCATATGCAACCCAGAGGCTGGCTACCCTTGGAGGTTACGCAGTAGAGACAGTTTAGGATCTTGCTGCTGTGATGCCAGGGACCAGTATACTGCTTCCACTGTTGTCCAGTGGTTCAGCATTCTCTGTTGATAATCGGGTCACTGTGACCTAATTGACTGTAAATAGTGTGAATTCGTGTCGTCCCAGCAAAAGTCATATTCTTCGACTATGCAGATGCTACCTTCTTCCACGCGTTAGTCACCACGGCTATGTGTTACATGTCCACGCGATCAGGAAAAGCAGACACTATTGAGCGAGATCCGGCGGATCCTGTCTGCTGGCTGCAATTTTGGTTTGTGAAAGCTCGTTGCATGCTTGAACCACCGCGCATTCCCGCGCATGCTGGGGTGTCATTTGCGATCGCGGGCGTTGTCGTCGCGTCTGTCTCATGGAAAAGAGACTTGTGGCCTGCTAGCAGATTTGTTCATCCAGGGTTACGTTGAACTTGGGGAAGCGCGCCCCGCAGCGTGGTCTCGGAGGATTTCTTGGAGAAGGAGAAGGGGCGCGTGACGTTGAAGGTGTGCCATCACGACGGCGGCCAGGGCAAGCTCATGGGCGAGGTTTCCCTGCCGTTCGCCAAGCTGGTGGACGGCAACAACTACCTGCCAATTCACGCCCCCCAGAAAATCCTCGTTGGTCAGGTACGTCGGCAAAGACAGTTTGTGGACCATCATATCAGGAATATGCTCGTGCTGCTGCTCAGGCGCCCAGGTGCAATAGGGGATCCCTGGTGCACCTGGTGGTTTTGAGACTGATCTTGTGATCACCAGGGTCGCGTATCTTTGCCTGTCCATTTGCAGGCAACACACCTGCACAGTGCCCGGTGAGAGTGAGAGGTTCATTTCTCGAGGCATGTCACATTGGATGCGAGTCCAGTGGTTGCTTGTCTGCGACTTCTTCTGCCATCATGATTGTTCTGGCACCAGTCCCCCTTCTCCCGCCGCTTGAATGGCTAGAGTTGCAATAACGGTGTGGAGAACAGTTTTTGGCTTCGGTGATAGATTGCCTGCTCACCCAACAGAACTATTCCGCGATTGGGATGGTTCAGCATGTGTGTCTGTTTCTCCGAACCCAGGTGTGTCGCACAGGGTGGGCATGCGCTCTCTCATATGCGCCGTCTTCAATGCGTTTTTCGCTGAACCTGGTATGCATGCCAACTTGGATCACCCAAGGTGAAGCTGGCGGTCCCGAGATGCAGCTCGCCTTCTGCCTCCATCGGAGAGCCAGAAGACTCCACTACCTGCAACTAGGAACGCATCCATTGCAGAAAACCCTTCCCGAGAAACGTTGCGCATGCAGGTAGAGATGGCATAATCTTCCGTTCACAAGGAGGAGCACGAATCGCATGTAAGGAATCTCCTGCACAGGGACAAGGGTTCGTACCCATGGTGTAGATGCAGGGACGGTGCAAGATGTAATTATCTCGGGCAACTCAGTAACACGTCATGCTGGTCAGGAGGCGGACGGGGTCTTGTGAGTGGCCTCGTCAACCTGATAATCCACCGCGGAGCCAAGTCGCTGCGTTGCGGGTGCCTAGGGCGGCGGCTTGTC
>NHOP01001413.1:0-10935 GCA_018697155.1 Pyramimonas parkeae | reverse complement strand
GAATTCAAAAGCGTGCTCGTCCCCTTGCTCCTGCAGCTGCTCTTGTTAACCTCCCTTGCAGCCACACTAGCCGCCGCAGCATTTGCGCGTCCTGTGCTGCGTGATTCTGCGGTTGGGTTCTCTATGTCCATTCACCACTGGCCAGCGCCTCCTCCCCTCGAATTCCCTCACCCTATTTCCCAAGTACTGCGCTCCCTCCGTCCCAGGTGACTTCCCCCGACTACGAGAAGGCCAGCTGCCTTAACGCGGTGCTGGTCAAGATGTGGCCCCACCTCTCCTTGTGCATCACCCAGCGCATCCAGACTTCGGTGGACGCCTTCCTTGTAGCCCAACAGCCCTCCTCGGTGTGCGCGTGCAAGCAGCCGCCACACGCAGTGTCCTGCAGTGATGATATTGAACAACAGACGCTGGGAACATCATGAATGCTGCAAGAAGAACTTGGAAGACGGCTGGAGGGAGGTTCGGGTGGCTGCTGGCACTCAGAGATGCCGGATATTTCCGAAACGTTGATTGAGCGGATTCCTCAGGACTGGGATTGTGGCGAGGTTCATGAAGTCCAAGGCTAGCGCATTTGCTGGCCGTGATTTGGAACAAAACTATCGTGCCGGAGTTTCAACGTGAAACGAGCTTTTGTCTGAACGCACTTCGGTGCCAGCAGTCACATGTACACTTGTTTTCAATGGAACTCGCACTCGTTAAAGAGAGGACTCGCGAAATGGATAATCCAAGCTTGTTTCCCAGCAACCTGAACTGCAGGGCACCCCTCCAAGGATTTTTCAGGGCAAACAAGAGCAAATCCCACCTCCCTGGGACGCCACTGAGGGAACAGGCGTGCCTGCTCTCGTTCACACCAACTTTACCAGTGGTAGAGGGTGCGTGAACGCGCGGTCAGTGGGACGCCCAGCTGCATGTATCATTTGGCTTTGAGATGGGTGTTGAGGATTGGGGCTGGCAGATGACGTCGCTGGTGCTGCGGGAGATGTCGCTTGGGGACTCTCCTCCCGTGCTCACGGGCATGAAGTTCCTCAACACCCCGGCCGCAAACGAGGTGCTGCTTGAGTGTGGGCTGGCCTGGGCCGCCGGCAAAAACGCCTTTGCGGCCCTGCAGGTGCCTTGCTTGCACAGAGGCGAGAAGAGCGGGTAGGGTCAAAGAAGACGTGCCCAAATCCGATCACTACCAGGCCAACCACTGTTTTGACAGTAGCTGGCCTGGAAGTGAGAAGATTTGGGCACAGGGTAGCATAGCTCGCGCTGGCTCATGCGACTAGGTCCTGATCTGCACAAAACAAGCTTAAAGCCCGGGTAGCGCAGTTTCGGAGTTGACTGTCCATGGCGCATTCTCAGATGGCCGGGACTCGAGGCGGCTGTTTTGGTTGTGCTCTTCCCTCTCTTGAATACAAACTCTATGCTTGTTCAAAGTCGCCCTCCTCAAGGGCGCCCAGCCTGCGGATCTCCCGGCACATCTGGCTCTTTCTGGCGTTTGTGGGTGTGAGAGGAGTGGATAGAGGGAGGTTGGGTTCCTACCTTCGATAATGTTGAACATTTGTAGTGTCCTGTGCCGACGTCCAGGCTGAATATCATGTTTCCCATGTTCTTCACCCTCAACCCATTGCCAGGCGCACACGTCCCTTGGGGAGGCGGTCGTGCACTTACGCAACCTCAAAGTGCTCGGCACGCTGCGCGTCACCCTCAAGCCCTTGCTGCCCAAGCCACCCCTCGTGGGCAAGCTGGCCTTCAGCTTCATCGGGAACCCAGACATCAACTTCGACACATCGCACGAATTCACAATGACCGGAGTGAATTTATCCATGCCGGTGCGCGTGCATCGAGCTTCCAAGAAAAGGTGCTTGTTGTGAGAAAGTTTAGCAGAATCGAGTTCTGGCGCCGCGTCTCGCAGAGCGTTGTAGCCGTCGGCTGCATTGCTCTCACGCGCGCAGGTGCCCCGTGGTGTTTGCAGAAATGCAACAAGCTTTCTACAACAGTCAAGCCAAGCTGGACGAGAGCTGGACGGTCACCGGTCTTTTGATTGATATTTTCTGTGGCAGTACTCCTGCCGAGATGCAATCAGCGCAATCCCTGCAGGTGAAGTTAGGGTGTTTCATCATGTCCAAAATGTGTCAGGAGTATTAATCACACATCATCAACCTTTGAAGTTGGTGAAGGCCAGCGCTACAGTACCCACAGCACCTGTGTGGGGATACCCCGTTGCTCTAATCCTGGTCCTCGTTAGCCTCAGCATCCTGCGGTTGAGGTGCACATGTATGTGTGTCTGGAATCTCGTAAGATTGTTTGACTGACCCACGAACAAGCAATCGAACCAAACCAATTGTCTTTTCCAGCGCGGTCTCAAACCTGCATGGTTACTGTTTCTAACCGGGACACAGTGCTGCAAGAGCATGTAGACAAGCGCTCGCCATGGTGGTAATCTATCAATCAACACGAGCACACATTATGGCATGCAAGCCGTTTGCAACAAAGCAGTGCTCACTCACACATCATCAAGGCGTCGTCCTAATGTTGATCAACATTCTTTCAAGGATTTTGGGTAAGACAGGGTTGGAATCAATCTGGATGTAGATGCTGATGTGTGCCAGCGAAAGTACAGGCAGCGGTCCTCAAAGCGGGGAACCCTGGCCAAGTTCCTGCCTGCATGAGCAATGGAATGACAAGATTGGTGTCCAACGCTGCGGCGGTTGGACGTCGCCTGATTCTGCAAGACACGCACTCACAGCCTCGGCGCATAAATCGAGATTCGGGTATTGGTGGGGGATGTTGGTGGGGGATGTTGGTGGGGGCAGATGTTGTCCGAGTGGATCAGCACCACGGTGAGGCAGATGATTGTGAGCCGCACCGTCATCCCCAACAGCGTGGACATCCCCCTCGACCACGTCTGGGTGGAGCTCTCGCCGGGCGCGGGAGGTAGCCTGCCCTTCCCCATCCCCTCCGCCGACTTTGTTTCCCAAGTAGTTGTACTGCTCAGTTCCTCAAATCTTGCAAAAGTTTCTTGATTGATATCTGGCCTGCGTGTATCGAGAATCACCTTCAATTGACCTGGACGCTGAGCCTGGTGCCAGAAGTGAGGTTGGACGTGGAAACCTATGTGTGCTACCTGTAAATTTAGATTCTTATCAAGAAAATGATTTTTTTCTGATAGGTGAGTTTCACCTTGTCACGGTCAGAGCATTCGATGGGGCGCTGCAATTTTTAGGTCCATTTTCTGGACCTCAACCTCCCAAGCGGACGTTGAGTAAGAGTGCGTGACAGGGGTGTGTGCTTCCTCTGGAGCTCGAATTATTTCACAGCAACTAGGCGCACTGTATATTTATGTGTGTTGCTGGAAGCTTGCTTCGTCGTAGTGCAACACTCTTTGTAAGCGGGTTTTGTCCTTCCACATCAAAATGGGAACAAATTGAAATGCAGCAACGGTTACACAGGCATAGCCGATCATCTATCACTTCCGCACTCACGCGCGCACTGTCACCGGCGCAGGTGAGCAGCTGACATACGACTTGCAGGCACTCGAAGCTCGGCTGCGGCAGGACCATGGGATTCGGCGCATGCCTGTGGATCAGGCTGCGAAATACCTGCAGAAGAATGAGATGTCCGGGCTGCTCAAGATTTCACTCATGCGCGCAAAGCTGGTGTCGCGGGAGCACTATCCCCCCCCGTCAACATGCGTGGAGTTTCGCTTAGGAGACGGGGCGGAGACGGTATGTGGGCTGTGCTGTGCCAGGCTGTAGAGCATTTCAGAGGATTTCGAGATCGTCACTATTTACAGATCGATTTTGACAAGTCATGCAGCTGCTTCTCCGTTGCAGAACTCATCACCCGCTTTCTCATCGCAGCTTTTTTGAGGTGGTTCATCTGTCGGGATGAATCGTCTCATGCGTCTCGACAGACGCTGTTGCCGTGCGTCTGGCAGCAAACACGTTCCTCGCTCCACCTCAAACCCCCACACGAAGCAGTTCATCTTGATTTTGAGTCGCAAGACTCTAGAATCATGCTTTGGTATCTTGGACCAGGAAATCATCCACTGTTTGGGTACACTGCAACACTGAGCCCGCTTTAGGCGCTGCATGGGTCATGTGGCATCTTTTCCGTTGGGCAGGTTGTTGAGCAATGTTTGATGGTTGATGCTTACTGCATGGGCTCTGGATGTAGGATAGGTTCTGTGCCTTTTGCGAAGGGAAAAGGTATTAATGATAATCCAACATCACGCGCTGAGACAGAACGATCCCAGGAAATCGGCGGCTGAATGCAAGAACTATGCAGGATGCTGGATGAACGAGATGACACTGCGACTATCCATTGTAGTCTTTAGCACTGGTCCCAAACAAATAAATGCCTTAAAGCCAGCAGTTAGTTTGGCTAGGATTCGGCGCGTACGTGATGAATGTTCAAGACAAGTGTTTATGTACATGAAATGACCAAAGTTTCCCCTATCACAATTTGTACTAACAATGTCTTAGTGGCAGACAATTGCTCTTCTGAATGACCTTGAAAGATTTGCGATGTGCTTCTTCCCAAACATTGCCAACTATCGCTCATGTGATATGTCATGAAGGCACTCCACATACGACGCCACCTGGAATTTCCCAGTGTGTAGCAGCAGTAGCGTTCTACAATAGTGCATTCATTACAACAGAGGTCCCAGTCATTGATATGAGAAATTGGTCATACTGCCTCCCGCTAGAGATTTCGATGTTCATTGATGCATCATGCGTATGAACCTTTTCCGCAAATACTTACATTACATTACATTACTTTTCCAGTAATGCAATACCAGGCTACTAGACGTAAATCATCCTGTATTCAGTGTAGTATGCTGGTGTGAGTAATGACTAATTCAACGGGTGGAGTGCGTATCCCCAACCCCATGAACGAGTCGCCACGGCCGCCTCCTGATCTCAAAATTTCATTGCCTGGGCTTGTGAATGCTATTCTTTTCGCTGATTCAACGGCTGCCGTGGCTATTGGAGTATACCACGTACGATCGCGGTTTTTTTCATCATATCGCAGCCGCTACGATGGTGCTGGCTTGCAATGACCTTGGCCGGTCACGCACCTCTGATCCATACAGGTGAGGTCGGCGGTCGCGACCTCGTTTGTGCCCGAGTGGAATGCGGACTTCAATTTCATTGTGAAGCCAGAAGACAAGATTTTGACTGTAGAGTTAATGGATATCAAGTTCGATGGACTAGATTACACAAACTGGTGGAATCCCATTCATTGGGGCGGGGCGATGGCCATGGCGTTGGAGGAGGAGGAGGGCGGCGGAGCGCGAGTGGCCAGTCTCACGTTGCGATTTCAAGACCTTCCGAAGGATCAGCACGTGAGGCAGTGGCACAAGCTCAGGGCGGACAACGACAAGCTCAGTGGGGCGCAGGCATGACGCGCATCCCCGCCCACGCACTCTCAAGCCTTGCCTCTACTGCTCAGCATGCGCAAATGATGAGGTGTATACGCATCCTTGACCATTATGATGATGAATGGCACACGAGCTGCACCAAGGAAAGAAGGGCACCTCACGTAAGTACCCTGACCAGTGCCCCTTTTCTACACTCTGTTGCGCAGAGTGCGGGGTCTCAACTACGGACTTGATGGTCTCTTGGTATTCTCTCATATCAGCACTGCAGCACTGGGATAGCACCCAGTTTGCACTGCCAATGTACCTTGATGTCATGGACGTCCATGCAAGACACCCTATTGACGTGTTCGGCCTCATGAGCCTTCAGGTTTGCAGGTAATAGCCGCTCGAAACATGTGGTCAATCGGCGAATTCAACTGCGGAATGATGTAGCCCCGAATCTTTGGCCTTGTTGATGTTTTTTTCCTGCAGATTCTGTTAGGAATGGAGTGGAGGCCATCATCCATCTTCTCGACCGCCCACCAGGGAAAGACGCCCCGAGACCCAGCTCCTGACCAGGAGCAAGACCGCCATGTGCGCGTGTCCACGGTACCTCCCACAGGCATTTGCGGTGAACGGGGTGGCTGAGCTTGTCATGGTGATGTGAAACTCAGTTGGCTGATGTGCCCGAGTTCGTGCGTTTGTTAGACCGCCACACCATACGTTGTATTGTTGCGGTACATCAGGATGGACACCTCGTGGCACAGAAAGTGAGTTTGATCTTGCACATTATATTCTTGGGAACGGTTGCAATCATCATGAAACTCTGAGCAGTTCATTGGCAGAGCTATTGAGCGACTGTCTGGGTCTGTTGTTTGGGCCATGAACTGCCTGCAAGCGTCATGCTCTCTATCAGACAACGCAATGCGACTTTGACGATGTGCCTCCAGACAAGAGATTGCAACCCTTGCTGAATGACTGCCTGCAGAGCTTGTTTTGTGGATTCCATGGCAATACTTGAAATCCTGGTCAAAAATGATCATGGCTTGAGATGTTCTCAGAGTATTTTACGATATTGCGATGTTATTTTGTCTCTAAGCTGGATTTGTGCTAGGCACACAGGCATCGGACTCGTCTGCGTTGCTGAAAAGCACAGGGAAAGCGAGTTCGTACAACCGAACGCATCGCGGGGATATTGGCGCCTCCGTGGCCAAGCCAGAGGTGGAGCTGCCTCGGGACGTGCCCACTGCGGAGCCGGACGATGAGCCTCTGCAAATTGACGACTCTGAGCGCGAGAGCTCCAGCCTGTCAGAGACGCGTCGCGACCTGGCTGCCAGAGCAAGCTTTGCGTTGGCCAACGCACTCGACTTCACTGTGCCAGGTGAACCTAGCTGGTTGCTGAGCTCAGATTTGGACTTCTGGCATTGTCCTACAAGCCTTTCGCCTCATGATATCAGCCGATATCAATGATCAGACTCAAGAATATGGAACAGGCGATTCATTTGGATCTCCATTCAATATTGGTGTTCAGGGTTTGAGCGAACGTGCTGTCCTTCAACCTAGCTTCCGCGAGTCAGGAGTTTGATTAGGTTGGAGATCAGGGATGAGCGATCTTGCGGAATGTATTATGTCATTTGTTTGCCACTTAACAGTTTTTTTTGAGATTGGCGCAGCCGTGGTCGCATCTGTCCCGAAGCCCATGAAGGCGATTGGGGTGGTGCAGCTGAAAGTGGTGTACGCGGACGGCCTTCAAAGCAGCTACGTTTGTACAAACCCTACCCCAGGGGACATCAACCCATACCTGCGCATCAAAGTCGCAGATCAAGATGGGGTTGTGGAGATGCTCTCTACCATCAAACGCGCCACATACAGGTCAGCAGCTCTTTATTGTTGCAATTGTACGGATGGATTTCTAATGAGCGTGAAACGGCTCACGCTCTTTCTGTTCCCTTGACATACGTGCCTGACTTGTGGAACTGGGATTCCGAACACAGCATTGGAATGCAGTTTGTGTGCAAATATTCTTGTTCCTGTAGGCTGCCATATCGGGACTGTGAGTTACTTGTGAGCAACGTTGTTGAGATCTGAGTACCGACTTTTCTAAAGTGTTGATTGTTCTTCTGTTGTGCTACGAATGCTTTGGACTCTAGGCACAATGCCCTGCCCAACAAACAAGTGTACCTGTAAAGCGCTGATGGTATTGAGTATCCCTAACAGACCTATGTAGCCTGAATGAAAAAACGTGTGGACATTTTGCTTTTTGCTGTCAATGAAGTGGGATGGCACTTGTCTGACTGCCCGCAAAACAGGCCCTCATGGCCGGAGGAACAATTCCGCTTCTTTCTAGCAGATTGCAGTGAAGAATCAACGATGGAAGTGCAAGTGTTGAATGCCCTGACCGCTGAAACGCGCACAGAGACAGACCCATCTCTAGGAGTTGTTGGTCTTGACATCCGAGACATAATCACATCCCAAGGTGGTCATCATGGCTCGCTGCAAGAGATTGTACCGTTGAGAAATACTAAAGAGGGCTGGGTCCGGATAGATTTCAAATGGGCAAAGCACTTTGTCCAAGCTGTTGAAAACACTCCCAGGACCCGCACTTCCACAGATGACTCGTTGTGCATTGATTCAGACTGAACAACATGGATTGATCGAGGCAATCCCATTAGCCAACAACCCACAACCTGACTTAATGCCCAGTCACATGAAAATCCAATATGTACCTGCATTTCCTGGTGTGTATACGTACGAAGAAATACATTCATGAAGCGCAATATTCATCAAAACTCAGGTTTAAAGGTTAATCACGTAAATGTTATTTCAATTGTTGTTGGTAAGCATCACATCAAAACAGGAACTCTGTTTTTGCGATGGTGGTGGTAGCGATAGTGAGATTTGTGTAGCAGTATTGTGATTCCTGCTCACCGCTGGTGTCTTTTGAAAAGAGGCTTAGTAAACTCAGCATCAAATTATGCCTGTATCATAATCTTGACGTTGACATGATGGTATCAAATGCACACTGTGTTCATAGTATCGTTGTAAGTTCTGAGCAAAAGCGTATTCTTATTTGGGCAATGCCGGCGTTATGCATATGATTTTTCTTCTGTATTTGCAGACATATGCCCTCATTGCAAACACCTGCGTTTCACAAACTTGATCGAGCACCGTGTCATTTTGGAAATATAAATATGTTGCACCAATGTCCTTGACTGTTGGTCTTTGTGCGTATGTACACTTTTTGTACGCAGCATACACGAATTTCTCAGCAGAAACATGTTTCCTCGTTGAATTGTTGCTGAGCACCTGACAAGTAATTGAGCGGCAAGGTACATGGCCAAGCCAACGGAATATCCCCTTTGCTCATTGAAAAGTAGTAACTCTTTATACATGCAGTATTTACATGAAACATATTCCGGCATTGTATGCTTGGTACTTAAGATCGCTGAACTCTCTCGTGAAGTAGTTGATGTCGGATACAATCACGCCGCCTAGTGAAACTTAGTCACAGTGTACGTGTTACCATATTGATATTGTAAACTGCGGTACCGATCTCTGAAGTGCATTTGGTTACTGATTCCGTTCCTGGATTCGTATCATACGCTGCATTGATGGTCACAATTAAAGCATTTTTTCATTAGATTTTCTTGACATGTACGCTTGTATGCTGATGATTCTTACTGCCGTGTGCACATGCCTCTTCGTTGCCCACAAACAACGATTCTGGTCGACAGATTGATGATATGACAATATCTCCATTTTTATGATATTGTTCCATCTAACCATTGGTGTGCGCGTACAATCAACGTCCGTGATCGCTTCGGAATAACAGCACGTTGATGCGATGGATATAGTGTGCAACTTTGTTGGATCGATTCTCTATCCATCCATGATATAACAACAGTCGAAATCGGGTTTGAACAACATCATTCTTGCCCACAATTGCACGAAAACGGCTTTCGACTCACTGGGCTTTTGGATGCATTTACTGTGTGAACGCTGAGTTTCGTAGCAATTACAACACTGGTGTCTCGGTGAACACCAATCGCAACATAAGAGAAATGCTGCATTGAATCTTATTTGTCATATAAAGCACAGAAAATGACACTTTGTAGCTTGCAAATTTTCCGTAGAAATGAACCCATTTTTGGCAACATCTGCAAGTTTCCAGGCAAACATGCACTGAAGGGTGTGACACATGTTGTTTTGCAACTAGTCTCGCAGGCGTGTGTATTATAAGTGACTAGTGGTGTCTGGGTTTTAGATCTCCTAATCATGTCTAAGCGCAATGGTAAAGTGACTGTGCTTCACCTTGTGCTGAGGCTTGATCATGATATTTCCCATACTGCGTTCCCTGCAGACATACTCAAAATTGATCAATCCCTTGTTGTACTAGTGATAGGTATCAAAGCCACTAGTCACTTAGAAAAGGCGGATAGACATGAAATGAATAGTGCAGGAATCGATCAGATATGGTAGATCGATGACTGACTATGTAAACACCCCAGAAAATGTCAAGACGACCGATTTCATTTGCACTTTAAGAGTGTGCTAGCACACCTTTGGGCTTATTGTGATATTCTCCCGATACAGTTCAACACAGGTTCTGGTTATAGTGCACTTTCCGCTCCGCCGTTCCGCATGAACGGGTGTGCCTAGTGGTTCTGCACACGCATCGCGGCGTGAGAATTCTGCTTTACCCTAATGGTGCGAGATCGCCGTTTCAGGGAATTGTACTTATCCGGCGGTGCGGTGATCGAGAATGGCTTCGACAGGGAGGTGCTAGTATAGTCCGGAATCGCCGTGAGATCCTCGTGGTGAACAAGTTCATATGCTATCCCTGCAAGCATTGCTGGAAATCATTTAACGGTAATGCTACGTCGTGCGAAATACGTACCGCATGAGCTGTAGATTGATGCGGCGGAAGATGGCCAGGTGTTAAACAACGTGCTGACCAGGGCCGAAGCTGTACGAAGTACTAACTGTACAAGCTGTGCTAATAGTACAGATTGTGTGCGCTGACTGGCCATGACGACAGCAATTTTGCAACAACAATTTAGAATCACCACGAATACGAATGTTACAAGGACATTTCAGCTTCTTGCAGCCGCTGTCGACGACTGCCTAAATGGCTGATCATGATATACGCAAGACACCAACGAGACCACTTTATGAGCACCACCAAAGAGTCACAACGAGATGATGGACATGTAGAATGACTTGTACATAGCAAACTTAGTGAATTGGACTTGGAATTACAATCGAGTATAGGTTCGGGATAGAGTGTGTACTACCTTGGCGATACGCACTAGTAATTGTCATCACTTAGTGTGTATATGTGCTGCCTTACAGGTTGGGCAAACGCCTGTGGTGTCGTAGATCGAGTATGATCTATGGTAATAGCAAATAGTACTAGAATCAGATATGCATCATTACAGTATATGATATGAATAGGCAGTCACTAGATCAGATATAAATAAGATAAGATCTAGACAGCCGCCACTATGTAAGGCTGAACTGGACCTATGATCCCGGACACAAAGGACAAGCCCATCACGGGGTTTCCTTCCCCCTAAGCTTCCTGTGCA
>NHOP01001412.1:0-10942 GCA_018697155.1 Pyramimonas parkeae | reverse complement strand
AGACAGCCGCCACTATATAAGGCTGGACTGACCCTGTGATGACACTCCAAGTGTATACTGTAACAGGCATGTGTCTAAACTGATATTCATAACATAAAATTTATAGCTGTGCCCCTCGGTCATGTTCCGTTCTCAAGCACGCTTGATTTCGAACGAATACTAAAAGTACAGCGCGAGACTGTGCGCTTTTCTGCTTGTGTGCAAACATTTCACTCTAGGGCTGGATGTCGAAGGACTGTGCTTTTCTTGAAACTCGAGATTGACTTTTACGCATATTGCAAATAGCTCACTGTGAACGCTGGTTTTGCTCTCCCCACGTGAATAGTCATGGATTCGACGTCTTGGGATATCCAGTCGTTTTCGCGGCATTCGCGTGGGATGAGCCAGCATTTTCAATTCATATTTGGTGCCTTGAATTTTTGCATCACCACCTGTCATGATCGATATTTGCCTTGAAATCGGTGCATGTTCCGATTTAGCGAACAGCTTGGAATCGCAAGTCTTATACTACCGATATACGACCAATACTACGCGAAAGACGCTATATTGAGCTCTGATTGACTATCAGATAAGATTTGATCGTTATGCCCCGTTTGACGAGATGTCAGCATCGGCCATTTATTAGATGCGAAGACGACGATGTCGTCCGAGCGATGTGCTTGCATTGGTCAAGTCGGAGGATAATTAATATTGATGGTTGATGCCCTTCCTCTCATGTCCGGAGTTTCAGACGGATGATTTTCACCACCGGTTGGAGGGCGAGGGGCATGTGATACGGATGGGCGGTTACGGAGGGACCGTGGTACTAGGCGTGGAGATTGGGAACTCGCGAATTGTCGTCGGTGCAAAATGTGACGCACAGTTGTTTTTCGGTGTAAAAAATACCTCCAAATACCTCCAATCCCTACTGACCCCTGGGCCTCAAAACAGTTACATAATCATGATGATGAAAATGATAATAATGATGTTCGAATAATGATAGTGACCCCCAGGTCACGATTATCATCGATACATCAATGTTATTATGATGATACCCAGCCACGGGAGCTGCACCTCATGAGTCGTTTGTCATTCCTTAGTTCAATATACAGCGTGGCATGGGCGGCATGTTTGGCAGTTTGGGTGGCATGTTTGGAAGCATTCTTGGACCTCCTCCCAAGCGCTGGCCCGTATTTCCTCAGCCAACGTATAGATAGATAACTAAGAAAAATAGCATACTTCATATTCTATTGAGAGGGATCTACCCTCATACAGGGGGGTGGTTTTGGAAGGAGGAGTTGCCCACCGCACGCTCAGCCATGGGCGCCCTCCCGATCTGTTGCCAGACGGGGAACACGAATCATGATCTGATGCTGGTGGTAAGGCAACAAATACCCAACCTACTGGTTCATTTATCTAGTCTCGACGACTTACGTACGTCTGCCGAGGTGCATGTGTATGACATTCCCGACTGCGGAATGTACGGCGGGCTCTCGAGTGCACAATTTAAATCATTAATTGCCATGCGCTGGGAGAGGGCACGACTCCCGCGAACCAACCTCCGCCATAAGGGGTATTCAGTATTCAGATCACTCGAATCTGTAATCACTATTTCGATGATTATTGTGTGATATCCAGTATTAAATTTTAATGCATACTAAAATGGATGACATACATGAATGTTCCGACGATCCACCTATGGTTTCCTTTGTTGGCACCCAGAATTGTATATAACACTCCGAAGAGTGGGGTTGGTACGGCAGGGTCATCACCCAGCCACGCACGAAGTATCCTTACTACTACCACTACAACCTGGAGCTCCGGTTGGCCTTGTCTGTGTGCCGTAGCTGCACTACCCGCCACATGCCTCCTTGCTCGCTGATTCAGGCGATACATGCCTCACGAATTGTAGAGCCGAGTAAAGCAAGCAGACCGTTTTCTCACAGCTGCGTACAAAGCATCCGATACCCGATTATCAAATTCGCTGTCGCAGGTCGTCCGGTGGGTAAATGGCGGTTCGCCGCATTCGTGCATAGAGTGTGCCTGAGCAATGTGGAAGGATATGACGGAAATTTGACCATCTGTTGGAATAAATGGCGATTTTATGTATTTGTATAATTTATGGTATTCTAGTGCGCGCTTTGAATTTGCCACATGCGTACAATTTCAACGTGAGCCGGGTTTTGCGTTCAAGGCGTGGTGTTCGCGCTTTGGTACAGTATACAGGTTCTTGTGGCGTAAGAGCAAGTCAATAGACCTCCGAGATGTTCATTTTATGCAAATAATGTGTGTTGATTTTGCATGTATATTGGCTGCTGAAGTCATCCTGACGTTCAGGACGTGACTTCGAATGCCGGGTACTGAGATGGCAGCAGGTTTTTAAGCACACCGCCAACCATCTTCGTAGCACACTAGTTTGTGCATACAAACACCGACACCAAGCAACGTCATATCAGGCCTCCATGGGGGGTGACGTGACACAAAAGCATATTACTCTGTACCCTTCACAAAAGGGCGCGTATCTCATCACCCGAAGGATCGTGGAAGACGTTACAGACATACAGAACATTCAAGCAGGCATTCTCAGCCTGTTCCTCAAGGTTTGTTCCTGCACAATTCCCGCGATCATTATTTTAAATTCACATAGCATTATCTTGAACCGCACTCGTTGCTTTTGTTTACAGATTCACACCCCTCCTATCCAGCATTTCTTCTCACTTGTGTTTATTTCAGCCCTAAAATCAGCTCTGAAGGTGTTTCTGAAGGTACCATCGATGGCTAGGGTGATGGCGTAATGATATAGTTTTGGTTGCATAAGCGTCTTATTCTCATTTACGAGTGTTATCTGATTGGTGACTAAAGGGATTGTGAGACATTTTCCTGATGGCTTCAGAGCACAGATGCAGCTCTTACAATAAACGAGAACGCAGACCCGACAGTGCGAACAGATCTCGAGGCTGCCCTAAATCAAATGGTGGATGAGTATGTGAGTGGAGAGGTATGATCGGTGTCATGCGCGCGTGCTGCACGATACTATAGCTGTTCATGCTTTACGTGGTGGATGTTGAACACCTGAGCATGTGCAGCGCCAAACTAGAATTGGTTCACCTGAGTCAATTTTCAAACAAATCTTCATCATGTGTGCCTACCCAAGTCGTGAGTAGTGAATGTGCAGGCAGAAGCGGCAGTTGCTAAAACATCGCTGGTTGGAGTGTCTCTGGATGTGCCCATTCAAGGTGGGCAGCTTGCTCTGGGAACTTGGCAGGGAATATACCTATGCGACTTCACTGGTGTGACCCCTAAACAACGACGCATTGCCAATTGAATATTTGCGAGTCTGGATCAGCGTTGTGTCTGTTGTCTTCGTCCGGCTTTGTTCGCCTTGTCTGTATCCATGTACTCTTGTTGGCCAGATCTCGAAGTCAGCGGGGTCTTATTTTGGATTGTAAATTTGGGAACAGCGTATTTGCTTACTGCATGACATAACAACTATTAATATGGATATGACTCAAAGCCAGGAACTGTATGATGCATTTACTGTGATTGACAATTCATCAAGCTTCCGGCAGTGGTGCGTGTAGAGTGGATAGGATGCGCATCACCAAAATAATGGAAAGAAAGTTTTCAAGTGATCTGCAAATACCAGAGCAAAGTATGATCAGATCCGTTCATCTTTATGTGTGCTAGCTCGTTGTCTTTTGTAGATGATATGCGCATTTTGACGACGTAATGAGCTAGTTGATAAATTGAGATGCCGCTTGCAGGCACCGCTGGCGACTCGGGACGAGAGCTTGTTGCAACAGTGATGGTGAGCAACCATTTTCTGTTGTGTGCACATTCATGTGACTTGTTGGTTTTGCGCCGGAATAAGTGCGAAGTCACATACCATATGCAGGCCGCCAATGATTTCTTGACATCAGACCGTCTGGGACGCCTGGTTGTGGAACATTGTGTTTCATTTGAAATTCTTGTGCTCCATTGCTCTGAAGCACGGGTTCAACCTTTTCCTTATTCTCAGGCCGCCATTTACAACATTCAGGGCTTATTGCCAAATTGATAGGTCAGATATCATTGAATATTGGCATCCAAGCAAGAATTGATTCCCTTTCCAATCTTTTGTCATGTTGCAGATTGTTGCATTGTTCGCAGTATCACTGCCACTGATTGGGACACAGACTGTTGCATTTGGTTACAATCGTGACTTCTACATAGCGTGTGCTGACTCCATTACTCCAATACAATGCTCACAACGAGCCGAACACGTGCTGTATCTCAGCACTACACAGAACCATTCCGCCCGTGGCATCCCCATATCTTGGGTCATGATTACAGTGGAAAGGGCCTTCAAACATTCCACTTAGGGCTATCAACACAGGGAAGTAGTGTTGTGTTTGTGACAATCCGTAGTTATTTGGTGTATCTCTTGCCAGCCCTGTTGTGGTCTGCTTGCTTGCACTCTATCAGGAGACGTGCAACGTTCGCGACACGCGCACTGTCACCCTCCAAGCGCCATCCCGCGGGTGCCACTTGAGCGGCTCGCCCCTGCACGACGCCGACCTGCTTCCAGGGCTGCGGCAGTGCCGAGTTGGAATCTTGAACATGACCATCAGGCACACGTCTGCCTCTCTCACCGTCAATGAAAACGCAGACCCCACCGTGCGCTCCGACATGGAGGCGGCATTGAATCGTCTGGTGCCCGAGACATGGAACCAGGAGTTTTTCCAACACACGTGAGTGTCTGTTTTCTTGCTGAGGGATTGAATTCACGGATACAGGACGACCTTTGAAGCTACAAGAAATTTGGCGAAGAATTTGGTGATCATTACTTGCGAACCGGAACCAACTTCTCAACCACCATGGTCTATAGGCAATGACTGTATATCACACACCGTAGGGTTTCAGATTGTCTTGCGTGGGCAATACATGCTGGCAAGCAACTCCTACACACAGTAGACATAAAAGAACGATACAAACGGATTGGGGTCTTTATCGTGGTGTGATCAGACTCAGCAGATCAAAATGATCATATTGGGTACTGGAATTACAGGAAATGTGACGTGATCACAGCCAGTGTATTTGGCTTTTGATTGCTCACTCAAACACCATAGATGGAGTACTGTTTGCTTCACCTCAGATTGGATTGTTGATTGTCCGTATTCACCGTAAACAAGCCAGTGAGGACGAGATGGCTGGTTCACTCACAATAGACGCAAATGCATCGTCATGATTACAAAAGCAACGTTGCAGTAGCAAATTCATTAACCACTTGCTATTGAGAGGAAGCGTGCTGTCTTCCGGATTCTTGATTCTTCTAGGCTATTTTCACCATTGATGATAGTCAGAAGAAACACATTTTTAATCCGTATCCCAAGCAATGAGTTTGCAAGCTCTTTGCATGTACATCCTTATTTGAACGAACTACGAGAAGCTGCCATTTGTTTTGCATGGTGGGGCTTGAATGTGCCTCCGGTGTTGTCACATCTGAAGGAGGTGGAGCCTCTAGTGTGTCTATTTGTTGATGTACGCGCTTGGAAGTTTTCACACTTGAACGGGATGGTTGAGAATGAACAACCCTTGTGCGCGGGCAACACTGCAGCATGGAAGGAGATGACGACATGCCCGCGCACGTCAAGTCCACCCTCGTGGGCGCCACTGTATCCGTCCCCGTCAGCAATGGCCGCCTGCAACTGGGCACGTGGCAGGTGTTTGTTGTACTCTCAAGAAAAAAGTCATGATGTCAGATGCGTAGAGATGGGGCTGTGGGGTACATCACAAATGTGCAATCTTCACGGCATTCTCAACTGCATGTGACGCACATCCTTTTTCCAAGCATTCTCAACAACATGCTTGTCAACAACATGATCATGAATAAGCTCCTCTGCACGGGCGATAAATGTGCCGACAGAAATCTCAAAAACTCTGTCCGGCAGAACCGAGAAAACTTTGGTCCTGTTGTGATGGTGCGCCTATTGAATATCCCTTCTGGTATTCATGCGTGCTATCCACTTGGTCAAATACTTCTGTAGCAGTGTGTATGTCTTGACAATGGGGACGAGGGAGGTTGCAGGGAGTGTATTTGTGCGAGCATCGCAACGTAGGCGGGTTCGGATCAGGCCACAGCCGCCAAGTGACAGTCACCTTGCAAGACGCAGGAGTGAGAACCTTCGTTGTTTTTTGCCTTTTCATTTTGTTGTGTTATGATGCCTTTGCTCATTGGAAACTACTTTGCCATTGTCGTAGAAGTGTCCTTACTTAATCTCATGGATTCGCAAATGGCCTTCAAGTAGAATGCGTGCAAACTTTCAAGCAGTAATGTACGCGTTGCAGAGTGTCTTTTGTACCCTTCCTAGAAATTTGACAGAGTATACGATATTCCTAGCAGCTGTTTTACACATTTTCTGATGATGACTTGACTACACCATAGTCGAGTCTTGAATTGCTAGCAACATTGTGTTCAGTGTGCATCAACCAAGTGAAATATGAGGAATTTCTGCCCTTTATGTTCATGCCTGTAGCCACTTTGATGCGCATTGCTAAACGAGAAGATAACAGACAATGACACTGTCAATTACACACTGCCGGTGTGTGCAGACGAGCCATCAGTGCGTGGTTAACGTTCAAGCCCCATCTCGCGGCTGCCACAACATCACTGACACTGTGTCCAGTCAAGTACAGAGTGAGATGAAGAACATCAAGCGTGGAGTCATGTCTCTTTTCATTCAGCACACATCTGCCAGCCTCACATGTGCCGATGTTACCAAAGGAGCAGACCTTGAGAACATGCTAAATTGCATTGTTCCAGAGAAGTGGAACAAAGAATTTTTTCAGCACACTTACGAGGTGCGTCCAATACTACTCTGGGTGTTGTGATTCAGGTTGTCATTTTGTTTGCATCGATAGTTTGGCTGACATTATGTTGCCCAGCTACTGACAAGAACACTTCAGTGTCATCGTACAGTACGCAGTCTCTGGTACTATTGTCGATTCAGCAACTGTGTGCATCGTGTGTCATGCACACAAATTGCATTTTCGTCCTGCGGAAGTTGACTTTGTAGGTTGCATGGTTAACGAAATATCTATTCGTTGTTGCGCATTTTGATTTTTTCTCCAGTTCTGATATACAAAGTGCTTGAGCATCAGCAACTAGATCACACTACCATGTTGTACACAATTTGCAGATACTTGACATATCAAAGGTACTTGGCCTCTGCAGGATGAATCATATTTGGCTTTCTGACATTCAAATGTGATTTTGGATTTATGCTCAGGGTCCAGACGACATGCCAGGGCATGTGAAAGCAACTCTAATGGGCGCCTCGCTCACAATCCCAATTGCGGATGGTAAACTTGTGCTGGGAGAGAAGCAGGTGAGTGCCGTGTCTCAACAACATACCATTCTCCCCATCAAAGCAGCCTGCTGCTTCAATCTCAAGCAACAGTCATTTATGAGTATCGGTACAATCGATAGCATTTAGTGCCAGTTAGAAAATGAACATGCCTTGTCTGAAACATGAAGCCCACCCTTAGAAGCTTGTGTCACACTTGGACCCAAGGATCACTTCGGTTTGCTGGCAACTTGACAATATTTGTATCGTTACTGGTGCACAGGGAATCATGTTGTGTGAGCACCGCAACATGGGAGGATATGGTGGGGGGCATCGTCGAAATATTGTTGTTACCATTCAAGGACAGTAATCACTCCCACAGTGACTGTGCAGAGACAAATTGTAGTTATGATAGAGGAAAAGTATAACATGCAGAAACAGAGTGCAAGACACTTCTCAACTATTAAACTTTGAGCTGTGAACTTATCAGGGATTTGAACAGGCTGTTTGAATATCCTTTGCTAATGATTGAGCAGAAAGTACTGTAATGTCTTTGTGACGATGGCATTGAATATAATGAATACAGGAGTTCAGTTAGGCAAACCCTCTACGCACAGCCAATACAACTCGAGAAACACACTATGAAACTGAATTGAAGCATGACACTAAATCGTACCAGTATCTACAAGTGGTTGACAATGACAGGTCCCTGCAAGTGTCGGCTACTGACAACAATACTTGTATGAATAGGTCTGGTTCGAAGAAAAGTATGTTTGTACCTTGCTGTGGTAAATCTGAAAAATAGGTTTTAGAGCTGTTCACAATCAGACATCCGTTGCAAATGATCTCAGGCACATCTGGCGCTGTTCAAGTATCGCTGGCATATGAGTTCCACCTGCACAGCAGCAAATGAAAACCCATCCATGTTGCATTGAGATAGTACACTTCTCTTCTTCTACGACATTTAAATTCCTCAGCAGTTAAGCTGATTGTGTGTTCAGTAGTGCCTAGAACTGTTCATGATTATTGTGCCGCACCTGAATGATTGTGATGCATGCGCAACATGGAGACAACGCATAGTAGCATTTGGTCCTAAACCAGCAGAAGCTCAAGAACTGCACCAACTTGCATGAACAAAACAACTTGTGGGAGAAAATTGTATGCTGGGCTGCTAGGGTATATTCTGCAAAACACAATATTGCAAGTGTGCAGCTAGATTGCTGTGAAGCTCACCTCATCGTCAGACGAGTCACAGTCTTCATCTGAGAGGGAGTGAAATATTACATGTGGTAGATCCGAGTGTGGTTCAGGAACCGAGGGAACAGTTGGGATACTAGGTTTGGTCTGTTCGCAGGTCTTGCTTGATTGCGCCATGGATTGGGCAGATGATTTTCCACCAGCAGTTGGAAGAATCTCCCGAAAGGAAGGGTGGGGATATTCCATCATTGGACCAGTAGGTAAAGGCTGGATTTCGCTAGGTAAGCTGCGCCGCGGGGACAGATCTTCGGGCTCAAGCCTGTTATTGGAATTCGTTGCACAGCAGGCCCAATTTGCTATGGTCAGTGCTACTCACAACTCACAGCGTCACAACGATCATTCATGAACAGCAGTGTGAGATTGCGGAAACACATAGCTGTACTAATATCACTACATCTGGTCATTCGGATCCTCTCGTAGACAGAATCGTGCACATACTGCGTCGTGGATATAGGCACAAAGCCCTTGCAGGCACTTGATACACTGACGCAGCTTGTGCTTTATATTCGCATCCTAGGCATTCCCGCAAATATGCAGTATCAATCATTCTGGAAGCTTGGTTGTTGGTGTACACTGAACCCCAATCCACTGGATGTAGCAGCTCCTGTGGCCAGCGAACAGGGAAAAAATTCGACATATACAAGCGCAGTTGTACAAAACAGCCCAGCTGTACTCGAATATGCACTTGCCATTGCCATTGAATGGTACATCCATTCAATGGCAGTCCATGACACGCAGCACCATGTCGCTACAGGATATGCCTTACATTGAAATTGAATAGGAGTCATCCTTGAAACATGGAGGGTGAGTCCCACCACATCAACCACCAGCTGTTCTACTAACTCACGCATTTGTGCATAGTACTTTGTTGATTGTGAACGCAGATGAGCTTTGGTTTGTCTACATTTGAACATGTTTCACGCAACATGTTTGTTGAAAAGGAGAGGGGTCCCACCCCACTGGTGAGCCAGGTGGGTCGGGCATCTTTAGTAGCACCGCCTCCTCCAGCGCATCTTCCAGTGTCGATTGCGGGTTGATCTCCGGCAAGGAATTGTGCAGATTAAGCCCCCTTCGCACACCCTCTTCCGTAACCTACATTCCCAAACACAAGAAACACAAGGCTTCAAAGTGCTAATTTCTGCAATGCAGCAATCAGAAAAATGCCTGCTATTCATTTGTGCATTCCTGCACCTTTTCAATGATCATTCAATCTCAGTATACTTAAAAGTGATGCTCACTGGTTGAAGCTTGAAACACTATATCCAAAATCTAAGTGCCTCGCCTGGATGTGCTAGCAGTTGCGTTTATCCGCGCGTCCTGCGCTGGAAAAGCCAGTCGACTGGATCGGGAGAGTTATGGGGGCACACCTTCGAAGCAGCCCGCGCTGCAGCGAGGGCTCGTTCCTCAACACGTCCTGAGCACTGCATCACGACGATGCCCGCACGCACATCCACACTGTCCGAGCTGGGAGTGTGCGCCCCTGTTTCTGGTTTGTGTGTATCCGTGCACTGTAATTCAGCAGCGGGGACGTGGCAATCGTAACTATCGCGCATTTGATCGCCGCGCACTTGTGGACCCACCTGCAGAACCTCCAGAACACACGGTCAAACAAAATAAGCACAACTGGCAAAGGCACAACTCAGTCGCCTTGGCCTTATCATTGCATAAGCCATATTTCACAACCATGAACACCTTTCGCACGCAACCACACTACTCAACGCAGATAGCATGTACATCTCGGAACAAGTGAACTTTGCAAATGCACACAAATTTGTGCATAGGGTGCGACGGCACTTGTTTCATCTTTGCCATCTAGACTTTATTTGATGTGTGTACAGTTGAAATGAATCCATGGGAATCTTAACTTCTCACCTCATCGATGTGCTCTGTTGGCCCTCCACACGAATCACTGATTGTATCGTTCTTATTGCTGGTTGCAAGCAGCCCCGTTGCAGGTAGCACTACTTGGCCCAAGCTTGCCGTTGTGGCCGTCAACTGAGTGTGTGTGCTTGTGTGGGACGTGTGGGTGTGAGTGATCTTCAGCATCGCCTGTCCATGTTGTTCGGGCTGCTGCTGCTGCTGCTGGAAAGCGTAAGGATGTGCATAGCAACTTTCAGTGTTGGGTAGTGGTGGGGGTGGTCGATACTTTGCTGGGAGGTTTTGCATCCATGAGGCTGGGGTCAGCAAAGGTGGAGAGTTGGAGGTTGGGCTGGATGCCGCGGGGATGACTTGAGATGATGGGGTTGATTGAAGGTGTGATCCTGAACATGTTCCTGGGAACGACGGGGCTGGATTGGAGTGCGAGCCTGCATATGCACATTGGGGCGGAGGGGGTGGGTGTTGGCAGGAGGCGGGTTGCGGCGGAGAATCCACGGTCGAGG